>OMKZ01000468.1:11850-71600 GCA_900302535.1 Neoniphon sammara
ATTTCCATGCCCCCCCACTCCTCCCCCAAAGCAAACAGACATTTACGTGTGTACATGCCTCATACAGACACATACAAATAAACATGCCTGCACACAGGCGACACACACCCTCAGTTTCTCTCTCTTGCACTCCCTCTTCCTCCCTATTTCTTTTTCCCCCACTTGCTGCACATGCTCTCTCTAACACACACACACACACACATACACACACACACTAAATCAAAGGAAGGAGAGGTGGGTAATGAGAGCAGCTGGCGCGCCGTTCTGTCACCACGGTGATACGGAGGTCCCACCTACAGGATATGTCACCTCCAAGGAATGTCCCCCTCTCTCTCTCTTTCTCTCTCTGACCCCTGGCCAAGGTGATGATGGGATACACTCCCCCATGGGAGATAGAGTAAACGTGCTGAAACACACAGTCTCTGTCTTGCTCTCTGTCTCTGTTGGTCTTTGTGTGTCAATACATGTGCGTGGGTGTGTATGTGTGGCTGTCATAATAGGTAACCATAATATGTGATCCTCAAGCTGGCAGTGTCCAAGCGTCTTAATGCAGTAAACCTTTATTCTGTTCTGTTCTATTCTATTCTATTCTATAGCGTTCCATTGTATTCTGTTCTGTTGTATTCAATTCTATTCTATTCTATAGTGTTCCACTCTATTCTGTTCTGTTGTATTCTGTTGTATCAAACAGGAGACTCTCACAAACACACCCATGCACATGTACACATGCACTGTGCTTACACACACACACTCATAGGCACTCAGGTCCACATACACATGCACACTCAAAGACACACACACACACTCATCCATGTGCAGCCCACACATACAAAGGTTGAACCCATCTCTCGGCCTCCTCTGTGAGTTTTTCTCAAACAGGACCTGCGGAAGAGGCGAGTTTCCTGGAGGCTAAAAATACTGAGGCCTCTGATCCTGGGGGACTGAAAAGAAGAGCAGAGCAGGGCTGGAGTGGATGGGGATTGATTGGACTTTGGAGCACTTTACCTCTTGGATCTTCCCCGACACTGCGGTAAGAACCTGACCCCAGAGGTGCAGGTCGATCCCCTCTGAGCTTCTGTCCAAAACCTGGGGCATCTGAGGGGGAAACACAGGAATCACAAGATGCACTGAACTTCTGGAGACAAGTCAAATATCTTTGTGAGGTGCTTTCAACGGTCCCTTTGCTAAGTGTTTTACGAAGCAATAAAGGCGATGAACGCGGCTAAAAGGGGGAGAGATCAAACACAATTTGCTTTTTCTTCTTTTACCTTTTAACTTTTATTGATCGGAGGAACATTTGCTTTCTCTGTGCATGCTCTTTCATGGCAACTCACATTCTTGTAGGTGGACAGTTCAACAACAACCCTTTACTACTGGGAACTGACCAATTCCCAGAAAGGTTGGGGAATAAAGGGCTTCCTCCACTTTTACAGGGATTGGAGCCAGGGACTTTCAGTATAAAAACTTCGCAAACACTGCTAATGGAGCGGTGATCTTAGATAATTCATGAGGCCTTCTACACCTTCTAAAATTTCACACAGTTTGGGCCTAGCCTCTATCTTTTTCTTCCAATCAAGCAGCTTGCGACACATCGACCATAAAAAAACATCATATTCGATCCAGAAACATGCTAACATTATTCGCCACACTTCCCTCTGACACTTTTATCTTCACTCGAGTCAGAAGCCATTAACAGTAGGTGCTAGAAAAGGCCCGCTCGGGGCAGAGTGCTGAGGGCTACGGAAACACCGAATGCCAAGACAAACACGCACATGAGATATCCTTCCTCCCGCATTCCTCATGCCTGCATTTCAATGAGCGAAGGAAGGAGCGAGGATGTGAGTGGGAAAGAGAGAAAGCGAGGGAATAGGAAGGGAGGGCGTTGAGAGGTTGACGGGAGTGGGGAGCCAGGCGTGTGATGAGAAGACGCTACAACAAAGTTCACTGACTTCCAATTGGACTCTACTACATTTGTAGTGGTAATGGGCTTTAAGCTGAATGGGCTTAAGAGATTTAATGTACATATGCAAAGACGCTGCTGGGAGGTGTATTAGTAATGCAAACCAAAGAGTACACTGTGCTGGGTGAGTCTGTCGAAGAACTGACTGTGTGTTCCGACAAACCTTTTATAAGTAGATTTGTATGCATGTATTGTATGTAAAGTATCTATGAATCAATGTAGCTACAACAAAAGTATAAAAACTACACATCTGACTCTTTGAATTTTGAGTCAAGTGTTGGTCAAGAGGCATGAAATCTTGGACAAGGAAGCATAAAAAGACATCAGCTACACAACTGAATTTTTCTGTTATGAGTCGGTGGGCACTGAGCTGGATTTTGTTATGAATTGTGGGTGCATTTGATGTTGTTTCCTGCAACACGTAATTAGGAACTGTCTATTTGCTAACTGAAGCCCCATTGCCCCTAGTTCAAGTCCTGAGTGCTACAGTTCGGCAGCCAGGTGCACTGGCAGCTGTGTAGACTGCCACATGTCGGTAATATATTTATACTAGACACAGCATCATGTCTTAAAGACTACCTCACAGGCTGTGGGCGGAGCCTAGCTAAGCCCATTAGTCAAATAGGCCAAGAGGGATAATACCATGTCAACCTCCTGAGCCAGTCACCTGACTTGCACTGGCTGAACCCCAACACATACGGAGAGCGTGAAGCAGCGAGGCAAATGGCAGGAAAAGGTGATTAGATTGGGTGGGGGCCACTTTATAAATCTATTTTTCCTGAGGGGTGAGAGGTAGCCTGAGAGGTCATTCAGCGGGAAAACACATAACACAGATGCTCAATGTATGTGCAGGCCTGACGGGGTAAAAAACGTTGTTGTTAGTTTATTTTAAGCCCAAGATAAAGCTAAGGCCTGGTGACCCGGTCTCAGAGAGTGACCAGCAGGCCAGGATCAGCCACCAGGGATCACATGCATTACCAGCAGTCTCTTTATAGAATACTGAAAGCTGATATTGCACCACAATTCACAGACAAAACCCTACAGTATATGGAGCACAATGAAACACTGCATTTATGTGACACAAAACTCCCTGAAATCAAGGAGGTGCCTTGTTATACCTTCCCATTCAACACGTACCCAGAATGTTAGTTAGAACTGTCACTGTTATTCAGCAAAAACACTAGCAGCATCAGCCTGGTTATTGTAGCTTAAATACTTTAAGTATTTAATTTACTCTGTTATTATAAGAATTAGTATAAGGATCTCAAACTTCAACAGTTCCAGTTTCAGTGGCCAATAGTATTAACAGAGTGCTGGCAGCTCCCTGGTATAAATGTGTGCATTTGTATGTAACCCTCCCTCCTTCTCCCTGCAAGTATGTTGTTCACAGTGAATTTACTTGGTTAAAAGACGGTTTAAAAATTACAAATCAGTGCCCTCAGATGTTGTGATGGGTGAGACCACCAACTGTGGAACCACAAGCACCACTGCTGGCCTCGGCCGGAGTCCCAGCAGAACCATAAAGGTTCTGCAGCATTTTAACACCAATGAATTGTTGCCACATTCATTCTGAGACACTAGTATAAATGCTGTAAAGAAATAATACCACTGCTATGAAGACTGGCAGCCTCCAGCGAGGAGGAGGAGGGCACTGAATTGTGAGGGACAGATGGAGAAAGTACATCTTCAAAATGCTAATAAAATAAAGCTTGATCAAAGAAGGAAAAAAGGAGTGGTGCCAGGGAGTGGTTGGGCATGTACTAACAATCTGCTTAACAGGAAGCAATGGGCTTATGGGTAATGTGGTCTTGAGAAACACTAGCCCTAGAAGGATTCTACTGATGTGAAATAAAGGCTACAAACTGTCTCAACTAGGGTCGCATTTGTTGACACTAATTAGAACAAATTTGATAATGATATATTATTTAAAAATGCCACATATATCACTTTTCAGTAGGTCACTAACCAGTTTGAAAATTTTGAAGAAGTCCAGATTAGCATAGAGAATGTCCTCTATCCTCTGCAGTTTCTGCTGGCTGAGGGCACACATGGCATTGCGCACACTGAACAGGCCCCGGCGACTCGGGAAGATGATGAAGCGCTCCAGCAGGGCCTGGCTGCAGGCTATGTCTTTCAGCTGCAGGTCTGGCACACCGAAGGCAAACTAAGATGAGAGAGGAGGGAGAAGAAGTGATGCAGTTTTAAGTGTTGAGTCAGGGAAGACATGAATCAAGGCTAAATTACCTCTCAAACCATTTCACCAAAGGTTTGTTTTGGTTCCCTCATTCATCACTGTACCTGTTCTAGCCGTATCTGCGCGTTGGTCAGCTGGTAGACCACGGAGTCGGAGAGGCCTGCGTCCCGTAACAGGAAGGCTGTGAGAACCTCATCATCCTTCAAAATGTCATTTATCTTGAGCCCACGGCCTGCGCAGGAAGTCAGGAGCAGAGATAGTTGGAGGTTAGAACCACTTGAGAGTTCACATCAGTTCAGGAAAAGACGGATCAGGACCAGACAGTACAGAGGAAATGATTGACAGCCAGACTGATGGATAGAGATATTGTTCATGAATAACTGTGTGAGTAAGAATGGCCAGAATAGGGAATGAGAATTTAAACAAAGAATAAGGGAAATAGGGTCCCCTGTATCCCAGGTAATCCTGGTACAGCCTATCACAGCTGTCGTATGTTTTTCATAAACTGGGAAAGAGCTGTCCCAAAAACTGGTGCAACATTATTATGAATGTGAAAAGTCATCGATAAATATAGTAGAGAAAGGTGTGAGCCAGACAGTAAACATCAAAGACAGAAAAGAGGGAAGATGATGCAATGCTACAACAGGGGCAAAGAAACACTATTAGAATGAGTTTTCACATTTCCAGGGAAGTGGGGAAATTAATTATTCCTGTGTCTTTTAAACTAACAGAGTAGATATAAAAGTAAAAAGCATGAAACAGGCACCTTTTGGCAGTTCTGTGGCAAGGATAAATGTGTGCCCCCTCGGCTCATATCTCTGAGTCTAGCTGTGTACCTGACACGCGGGCTGGATTGGTGCGTAAGGTGTCCATGAAGTTTGAGAAGGAGGATAGTTCACGCCAAAGCCGGCCAAGCTGCTGGACCTCTGTGTCATTGAGCAGCAGCTCCTGGGCATCAGCGTAGAACCGTGCCAATCTGGAACACAGAGCCAACCACAGTAAATGAGTTCAGAGTTTATTTACTCTGTGCCACATAGGATCAGTGTCAATTGGATTGGATTGGATTTGAAATATGTCGCAATAGAAAAGGTAGCTTTGTTTAGATGAGGTGGAAATCTGGATGCAAAATTACTTCAGATTGAACCATTTTGGATTTTTTACTTAAATACTCCAAATGCTCCAAAAGGCTTGAATGTGGGGTTCTCATAAATGCACTGGATCAATGTTTTCTTCTATGAATAATTTATGCATAATATTCTTCTATGAGAAAGGCCACCAAGAAAATATGTTAATCTTGTATTCATTATCAGCTAATGGCTCTCTATGTCCTTTGACTGAACCAAGGCTGGTGCATTTCTAGTGTGTTTAATATATTTATGGGATATATTGGTGTGGTTCTCTATGTCTCTTAATTCAACCATTTGTTTGTACAGCTGAATGTTTTGCTCTGTATAACACACAGAAATGACTATTAATCCTGAAAAAGTATTGCTCAGGTCTACTTAATGGAGATAAGACTTTTATTTTGTTGTATTTGTGTGACATGTCAGTATGCTTCTCTATGTCTTTTAACTGAACCATCAGCTACTTGTTTGTGCAATTTATTCTATAGAACACAATAACGGTGATTAATTATAACTGAACCTATAGCTCAGGGTTACCCAAATTGACTCATAGATTTGATTGGATAATGTGAAGCAGGTGTGTCTATTTCCTGCTTTTGTCACATCCTGATGAAGGTATGATGCCGAAACATGTTGATATGCTGGCTCAATAAAGTTTGCAGAGACAAGTGTGCGGTCTTCACCTTTACTTTGTATATATTTATATATTTTGACCATTGACCTGCACATTTCTTGGATGTGCGCTCTACGTTCTCTTGAACTGGATTGGATAATTTAAGACAAATTAGTCCATGATTTCAGTATACAATGAAATAGTGAGTTTACCTTGTAACATATTATCAAATTGAAAAATGCTATTTATGTTATGGAGGAACCAAATCAGTGCAGGATAGCAGATTGAGAAGGTGGCTGAAGGCAGTGTTGCAGCGGCTGGAGAAACTGTCCTGTACGTGCAGGGTAACAGGTTCGATCCCTGCAGTAGTCAGTGTGTCTGTTTAGGTGTCTATGAGCAAGACATTGAACCCCGCCCTGCACATTCATCACAAAACACTTTGGTTCAAAGTGTCTGCTAAATACCTGTGAAGTCAAGCGTTTGCTGGTTCACTCCCTAATACACTTCTGACCAAAGCCAAACTGGCTACAATATCGTGATCCAAAGCAGTAGGCAGTTGCTTGGAATTTGCCAAACCTATTATTATTAAAGACCCTATTCTTAGTTTTTTGATTTTATGTATTTCCACATGATGTGGAACATAAAGTGGGGCGGGATCATTTAAAAGTGTAAACCAATAGAATGTCAGCTAGGCACAGTTTTATTTGATGGGATGCGTGGAGGGGTGGGATTGTTCAATAATTTATGACGGTTTTATTGGTTGAAATGTTTTATTTACAGTTACTGGTGCAGCATGAGGTCACCATTTAAGATGTTTTCCAAGAAGTAAACGCAGTGGGAGTTCATTTCATAGGTACCATACATGTTAAATAAAAAGCAAGGTTTTCAGATAAGAAGAAAGGAAAGCTTCCTTGTTCATTGATCTCTGTGTATTTTTGAAAATATACAGTGTGTTTTTCATGGCACTGACACATTAAACGACCAGCAAACAATTAAAGAAAGAGAAAAACAAGAAAATGAGTTTGTTTGGGCTCTCTGTGAGAGGCAGTAATATTGGTTTGAGAGTGTTATGCTGAGGCTTACATGGAGTTGTTATAGTTGGACACGACCCCCGGTGACTCTCCTCTGGTCGGATATCTGAAACAGGGGTTGTTGACATTGCAGAAGATGCCCTGAATCCAGGGCAGGATCCCTGAGGAGGGCATGGCCTTGTTGGGAAAATGACCTGAGGGCAAAGAAAACACACTGCAGGTGGGCATTTCGGAACATGATTTCTGGTATAAAATCTACTACACCTCTCACAGAAAGCACTCCAATGAGCAGATCCTACTTGATAATCAAATTCATCAGTGATGCTAGTTTGAGAACACTCATGGTGATTACCTTATGATTTTTACTCTCAGTGCAATCAAAGTACACTAAAGCCATTAGTTAGATAGTTTGTTGGTCATTTAGCTAATCGCGTAGTATTCTTACACTCATGTTGTTTGTACAGTGGGTTGGCCTTCCTCAGCCACACCAGACCAATGAATAACAACACTGGCCAGAGGATTTCAACCAGGAAGCGGATCTAGACAAAGAGAGATGAAGTGATGGTCAAAATGTTTGGTTTGTCTCTTAAACTACAGTTGCTCCTCTTTTCTATGACAATCTAAAACATAGATTCATCTTATGTGGCACTTTTATAAACCATGTTTTGCCTAACACACTATGCTTACAGTAAAAGGCACATCTGCCCGATGTGAGATATGGCAAGAGTGTTTCATCTTTTCAATAAACCAATCGGTCAAATAGTATTAGCAAATAATCTCAGAGTACCGGATGGATTTAATGCATCAGGACAAATCAGATAACACAGATAAAGTTATCATTGATAGAAAAATACACTAAATTGACAACCAATTTAGCAACCAATTCAACAGGTTGCTGGCACTGTACAATTCTATGTGGTAAATCCAACCCATCCGGTATCCAAAGAAGGTGAAAACAAAGGTTAAGAATTATTTGCACATAAAATTTGACCCAGGTGTGAAAATTGCCGCACTTTTTGCAGGTAGACTAATGCAAGTGAATGAAGACTGAAGGAGAGCGAAAGAGTTATACCTTTTGTCTCTTGCGGAGAGTCCAGTTTTTCCACAGTAACAGGCGTATCTGAGCACCTATATTCATTGCTCTGCAACTCAACCCCTGGAGGGGGTCATCAGACTGTGATAAACCTGCAGATGCAGAAATTGCATCAGTGAGGACATTTGCTTGTTAACATGTGACGAGAGAATGGGACATACTGAATCTAGTGGTCAGAGAGCCCAGGGCTGCAGGATTTGAATCCAGTGTCAGGTCCACTTTCTGACATCTTGGACTGATCTGAACTATTTTGACTCAGTCCGGTCTTGCCACTACTGGATGTATACATGACTTTTCCTGACTTCTAAACATTTTCAAATAGATGTTTTTCTCCACCTGGTCCACCTTTGATTATTTTTAGTTGGATTTAAGGTTATAGTAAAGAGCTCCTGGAAATAGATCTACACCTCTGTTAGTCCTTCAGAAACTCCTCAATGATTTCAGCATGGCATGGACACTTTATTTCTTATTTTGGTCTTTGCCTTGAATAGGACTCAATTTCCTCTGCTCTTGGTCTCAATTTGGTCTTGAACCCCTTTTGACCTGGCTTAACTCAGACTCAACAGGACCTGATCTTAGAAATGGCTTACATTTGATTAAGGTGGTCTTGACTGTGGCCTTGACTATCCCTCAAACCCCCATCTGGCAAGCATCCACCCTGCACTACTTGTCCTTAAGCAAAACACTAAATCCCTATCATCTCCGAGGTGTGTTCTGTAGTTGACCAGGATTTCTAACTTCCAAGGAAAGGGGCAAGAGAATTTCCTCATGGGGGATCAATTAAGTATTGCATAACTCATACATCATAACTGTACTAAAACATCTCAAACCCATTAATCACAGCACACATACAAATTCAGTTATGTGTGGTATGTGAGAGTGAATGCCTTTTTGGGGGAAGCAACAGACACCTATTTCACAACCAATCATACAAACTTAATCCCAAAAGACACAAATTAATTTTGTAGATATTTTGCAAGAAATGAATTACTCCCATTGTCATTTCCATGTAAAGGCTATCCGCAGATGACCTTAGAAAATGTCAAACATGCCAAGTAATTTGTTTAGAGACATGCCCAGTAGATTATTCCTGCCTGTGGATTCTGTGCCAGACTGAGGCGTAAACACCTGTCTAGAAAAACAAGAGATAATACTACAAGACTAAAGGAGCAAAGACAGCCATTGTGTGTCTGGCCTCTCAAGAATCACCTCATTACTCATGCACAAAATACACATGACAGGTCTTTGCACAAGATTCATAGCGCCATGAAGAAATTTTCATTCTTGTAATAATTACTGCATGTCCTAACTGGAAAATTGAAAACAAAAGATACATCAAATTGGTGATAACTCTAAACAACAAAACACCAGACCCTCTAAATTTGACTTATAACATTATTTTAGCAGAATCAAAGTGCTGGAATAACTATGGCACAGCCATTGGTGTTGCCACTGCTGTCAGCTCTTAATTACAAGACATTACAGCTGACGTCCAATTTGACAACACCAACAGCACAACACACCTTTTTATAGAATAAAAATTCAGCCTGAGCCTTACCTCTAGCAGAATGATATAAAAGTCGTACGACATCTAGAGAAAGAGGTTCACAAACGAGGAGAAGTAATGGCAGACATTAAGCTAGGTAGAAGAGCTCGTGTGTGACTCCCAGCTGCCCACTCTCTCCTCCGCCTCCAGGTCAGCAGCACTCCTAATCTGATTGCTCTAATCTCCCAGCTCAACATGGACAGGCAGAAAAAAGACAACAGTCATCCATTTTGAGGCAGAATTAGGGGGTTATTGCTAGGGGAAGGCAGAGAGTCCTAGTGGTTGGACAGACTGGCCTGTAGCAGGACAGTCACAGGTTTGATCCCCACAGCAACCAATGTGTTTCCTGTGTTCTCGGGCTAAACATTCAGCTCCTACCTGCTCAGGTTATTCTGCATAGGACCTTTCAGCTGTAAAATAAAGGAAAAATGTGAATATATGTGTACATGAGAGTTTGGTGGTAACTTGGAGGGAGTCAACGCGAGCAGAGGCATTAGAGAGACAGTTTTGTTGCTGGTTTTGTGTTGGGTACGTCAGAGGTGAGTCACTCCTCTGAGCAGCTCGGCTGGTGAGAACAGGTGATACAAGTGATTACGCAGGGAGAGTGTGAGGGCTTGACAATATCCCAGTAAAACCACTTGAACCTGCGGTGAACTGCGTACAATGGCGACAGGTACAGGCTTACCCTCAAAATCTGGTAAATTCAAGGCTTAACCTTGCACAAATCAGGGCAGAATCTAGATTCCCCACCCCAATGCATTTCAGAGAAGCAAAAATGCCTCAAAATTATTTTTTTTAAATCTCTGCATCAATCTGTTAGAATCAGTGGTTGTAAATATAGGTTTATAATGTTGTGAATGCACAATTAAAAGCAGAGGAAAAACCTTATTAGTACAACACAGATTGGTGCAGTAGTATCAATAATACGAGCAACAAAATAGAACTACCACAAAGTTACAGACATAACCATGGTTGTCTGATAACACAAAGGGGGTACTGAAGAAACACTTGAATGAACAAAATCTCCTCTGAAGCAGAAATAACAGTTTGAACTACACTTTTAATTTGCAGCAAGAACTGTTGCATGTCGATATTCAGGATAGTCACAATTATTTAAAACAAAATTACTGTGACAAACATGCAATATGATTGAATATAAAATGTAAACAAATACAAAACATTTACATATTGAACATGTACCAATCAAAGGCTACGTTGGACAATCTTAAGGGTAAAAATGTTGAACCTTTTTTTTTTTCCACAATTAACAACCTCATGTTAAAAATACTTCCATCTATTCCTTGTGGGATATAATACAATATCATCTACAGAAAATTTAATATTAAAGGCAACATTAGAATTTGAACCTGCATTGAGTAAGTGCATCATGTGGTTACAATAAAATATCTCATTAAAAATAATCAATCATTGTACATTATCTTAATGGTTTGACTAAAACAAACAGAATGATAGGTGTACAATTCTTTTTTACAGACTTCTTTACAGTAAATTTTGTGGCTGGTGTAATTTCTTTAGAGAGAAAAATATACAATGAATCTATTTATTAAAAACACTAAACACAATGTTGGCATTACACTTCTACTGTAACACCAACTATTGTTTCTCAAATTGTTGACTCAAACATGTAACAGAGAATATATTAGCACTTGTAACACTTTCGTGGTTCATTCTCACAGGCCTACGCTAGCTCTCACTCTCACCTTCTCTGATAAAAATAAGTGTTTTTTTCTCCCCAATATACACTATGGCACAGGTACATTTATATTTACAGATAAAACAACTTTATTTTGGCTTGTTAATGTTCAGACAAAATGGGCCTCTCTGTGCTCGAGCTCTTGCAGGCGCCGAGGACGCAGTCTTTGGTAGACAGGTTTGGCCTCACTGGGGCTCAGGTCATCAGGGCTGCTGGGAGGTGGCGACTGGGGGGGTGAAAGGGTGGCAGAGGTCGACACCTCAGGGTCAGTAGCGCTGTCTATGGAGTCCTGCGTCTGGAGCCTTGTCTGTGGGGGGCTGCTGAGGTCAGGGGATGTGGTGACTACCTGAGTGGGGTTGGTAGAGGAATGGGAGGCAGTGGTGGTGGTGGTGGTGGGGGTAATGGTAGTAGTCCACTTTGGAAGCGTCCTGGCTCTGCTGCCTATGGAAACAGGAGGCTTGTAGAAAGTTCCGGGAGGGGGCTGCAGTGTCCTGGGCGGCCTCAAAGTAATTGGGACACTTGTTGAGCTGCTAGGCTCACTCACTGAGTTATCTGTGTCATTTTCCCTTTTTGAAGTCCACACAGGCTTGATTGGCACAGTGTAGGGGTGGTTGGGGAGTATGGTGCTAACACTACTGGTGGAGGGAATGGCAGAGGGAGTAGTCACCGCCAACGACCCAACAGTGGCTGACGTCGTTGCTTTGGTGGGTTGCGCTCCAGAGCTGGTGGGTGGCAGGTTGGCCATTATCATGGCTGTTCTGGGAGTGACATCGTAGTGCTTGTACTTCCTGTCCCAGGTCCTCCTCTGCATTGCCTGTGTGTCGATGAAGGGGGTGATGTAGTAGGTGCTAACCCTGGAGGAGCCACTGGGGTGGGTCTTTTCTGGCTCTGCTGCCTCTTGTATGGTGTCAGCAGTGAGGTTAGCGCTGGCGTTAGCAGCAGTGTTACAGCTATTCCTCTCGCTGACCTGGGCGGGGGTGGGCAGGCGTTCCAGGGGCATGCTGATTGGCCGAGACACAAGTCTGGAGCGCTGGGTGCGCAACTGAACCTTTGGTACTATGGAGGTGGAGGGGTGGTTAGAGCTGGGACGGCCAAACACCAGGGTTGACTTCTGGACATCGCCAGCACCAGATGTCCGGACCCCGTTGAGTCTGTCCAAGGCAGAGACCTCTGTTCTGTCTGTCCCTGGCTGGACCTCCTGCACCTCATCCAGGATATGAGAGGATGGGATCACTGACGAATGCCTTTTGTACACTCTGGCACTCTGCAGAGAAATAATACCAGAATTAAGTTAAACTCTAAGCACAAAATAGCAATTAGTGGCCAATCAATCAGTGAAGTTATTTTTCATTGGTCTCATGTCCAGAAAAGAGAGTCATTATACAGTCCTAAATTCATTACTATTCACATAAATCACAGCATCCATATACATGTTTGCAGACAAAAGAGCACACCCTCTCTATACCATGTACTGCAAACCTGTATCAACAAAGTCCATTCAAGTGTCTATAATGGTTTTCAGGTTCTTAAACCATACTCCCAGATCCCCTCTCACCTCTTTGATGTCCACCAGGGAGGTGGAGTGTCTGCTGAGCCTCTGTTCCTTCTCCTGGGGGGTTAGTCTGGGGGAATTCTGGCCAGCCATATTGATGTCAGAACCAGACAGGGGTGAAACATCGAAGATCACATTGAAATATCGCACCAGCAGTTCCACCATCAGGGCCTGGTAGGGGTAGTCCACTAGGGAGGACAGGGACACCTCAGCGTCCGCTTGCCGTGGCTTGACCAACGTGGGGCCGAAGATAATGCCCAGATTGCTGGCAGTCATCTTGTTCTCCTCTGCCTGTTCAGTCACTCTGGTGTGGCAAAAATTGAGGGGTTCATTTTTAACAGGAATATTTTAGTATATCATATTTTAAATACATATCAATCAAGAAGTTTAGCTAGGTTATAAGCAAGAACACACTGACTTCAAATTAGGGTTAGACCAAAATATTAGGACCAATAGTGGCCTTTCAGTAAAACTGGATATTGGCCTGTCAAGTAAAGATAGGAAGTTAGGATATGATTTTACTTGACCAGCTACAGAGTAAACTCTCTGTAGAACCTGTGATGAAACCTGTCTCACCCTGAAAAGGTTGCTTGATCTCCTAACCAGTTTTTTTTTTTTGTTTTAAAACTTACAGGATTGTCTCCCAGCTTGTTAATGTACATGTTTGTTACTATACATCCCTCTTTGCAGAATGTAAATAGTTACTGAAAATTATATAGGATATTATAGGATTTGTAGGATATTGTTTAAAAAAAGATAATGAGAAGGGAGGGATTTCTATTCATACTATTCATTTGCTGCAGACACCTAACGCTCTCTGTAACTGCAAGGCAATTTCTCTGGAGTTGGTGAAATGCTCTCAATTATCTTCTAAATAAAGAATTGCAAAAAAAAAAAGAAGAAGAAGAGGAAGAAGAAAGAAAGCAATTTGCCTCACCCTGCCTTAAGAAGCCACTTATCAGCGTAAGAATTTTGAGTTTTAGCATCCAACTATAAACATGATCAATTTTAAAAACACAGCATATCAGCACAAAATACTTGCTCATCAGCTTCAATGCAAATATACTGGTGTCAGTATCAGCCATTCAAAAGCTATATTGGCTGACCCCGACTAAAAACAGAATATGAGCCTTATGTGCTTTTGGCACTTCCTCTGTGGTATGAGGAAGTGCAGGTCTCTTTACTTACATATGTCTCTTACGTGGAAGTTTGTTTATCTGTTAGTGTACAGAGAGCTGCTGACAGAAATCATCATGGACTAGCTGTAGGCGTTTGCTCAGTGCCCTCACCTGTTCAAGTGTGCTATGAGGAAGCGCAAGGTCCTGTAGTGAGCCGGAGGCAGCTGGCGGAGCAGGTCTCGTATCTTGAAAATGACTCTGTTGAGCTGGATGCTGAGCCCGCCCTTCTCTCCTGTCTGAGCTCCCTGAGCTGCATCGGCCTCCTCCACCATCACTCTCTGGCTCTCCTTGGCCAGGCCGATGAAGTCGTTGTAGTAACGGTAGAGGATCAGTGGCTCTGGTAACTGTACATAGAAGGGAATCAGTGTGTTTATCATCGAGAAAAAGCCTGGAGGCGCAGCTGATTGCCACTGCCAACGTACTCTTAATCAGAATAAAAAGCATCCTTAAACGTACTAAGATTATTATTATACAACTGATATCAGTGCACATATAGTGAGTGAAAGTTATGTTCAAAGTTGTATAAATACATCAGAGCATAACAAGAGAAAATTAAAAAGATCACTAATCCCTGGCTGACATGTGCATTATGAAGATTACTAATATGGATGGAATTTCATCAATGAGATTACTGGGCTGAAACTACTTTTTCTATGATGAAGAATTTATGTTGTGCTGCACTATATACCACTGTAGCCATCCTTTTTACCTTATCACAAAAGCTATCCTCTGTCGAGGACCCTCACACTGAGCGACTGTCAAACTCACCTGTCTCAGGTAGAGTTTGAGGACGTTGCTGATGTCATGAGGTGAGAGATCAGACAGCTCAACCAGGTCTTTGCCATTTTCAAATGCCTGACAGAGCTTCTCCACACGTGATTTGGCACCATTTACACGGTAAATACCCTATGAAGAGAAAAACAAGAACACAGATTGGTACACTTCTTTGATAAAAAAAGGGAGAATCAGGGGAAAGAATAAAACTGCAGAACTGCTCACTGACCCCGTAAAATGTAAAATGTTAAAGATCAAACAGTCTCAGATTTAGTGTTGATATTATGAAATAATCTAACCAAATATATCTGTAAAACCAGTGCGACATTTAAACAGTTACAGCTTTCCAGGCTTGTTTCTCTTGAGAAAGATTAGCTGACCAAAACACTGAGCGAAGCCTCCTGAACGTACCTTGATGTTGAGGGCACGGCTCTCAATCTCGGAGGTACACTTCTTGATAATGAAGGGGATCCCGTCTGGGGTGTTCTTTGCTGCCTGGGCAAAGTCGATACCAAACAGGTGTAGTCTGCCTTGCAGCTTCTTATGGCCACACTGGATGGCCAATGTCTCCAGGCACTTCTTATGGCAGGCCAGGGAGCACTGGCCAAGGAGAGGAGAGAGACACAGTCAGTTTAACAGAAATATTAAGCAGTTGACTGACTTACTGATATTTGCCTGATATTTCAATAATACATTGTTTACAAACTAAAAATAAATCTTACGAATCTGGTTTATTTGATATAAATATATAAAAGCATAATTAAAGTTTTGAAATACTAATGGCCAAATGGCAGTGTATTTTGGATGCTTTGGGTACATTTTTCATTATTACTATCCACTTCTGCAGGAAGTCAACCTGTTAATTTTTGTATGAACTATGGGCTGCCATGAAAATGAAACTGGCTGGCGCACCCGGATTCCACTAGCCACTGTGGCCAGTTGTTGAAGAAGTTAATTTCACACCATATTAAGCTGTGTTACAAATATATGGCAGCATAATAATGTCTGCAGCTAAACTAAGAGTGTGTGTGCTGTACCTCCTCACACTCGGCTCCATGGAAAACAACCAGACTGTCACACTCCCTGCACTTAGACGGGGCTCGCAGCTTCCTCAGCCTGTGGGTTTGGGCGGCCTTTGACATCTGAGCATTTCGGAAGGGACCGGGGGAGCTGGCCGTCTCTGTCACCATCTCTGCCAGACCTGGAAATTGAATGGATGAGCTAGTGAGGACACTCACTCACTTGAGAGGTGACCTCATGCTGAGCCCATGTAATTAGGGCTTTTGAGCACAAGCTGGAATTACATAGGGCGCTTGTTCCGTATAAGAGTGATTATGCCAAGCCTTTCGTCATTGTCACTACACAGATAGTAGCTTAAAATAGTTTCTGGTATGGTATTATTTAGACAAAACATTTCCTGGTCATAAAACCAAAATAATTTACAGCAGAATAACAGGACCCAACGGCTGATTACCTCAAGTCCATTCAAAGAGCACAAACTGGGCCTTGGTGAGGCCACTTGCTCACTGGAATAGTGACAAATCATATGAGGCCTTTGTTGCTGAAGTTAGACCACACAGGCAGCAGCTTAAAATATTTAAATTTTAGTATCCTATGCATAAAATCATGTCCTGATTACATAACTAAACACATGGCCTTAAAGCATGAGAAAAGGAGAAAAAGGGTCAAATGGAAGAGCTTGAGCTTCTGGCGCTTCAAATAATAATGAGAAAATAAAAATAACACTTTTGCCAACTGGGAGAGGTCAGCGTAGACGCAGGAACTGTTAGCTGAGGCCGTACGCCAAAACTAACAAGCCCCCCCATCTGTGCAGCTGTGCAGAGTGTAAAAACATTTGATGTAAGTGTAGTTCCTAACACAGCCCCACACATAAAAAAAGCAAGATGCGCAACAGTCTCTCGCAATTTCTCATTCCCTGTCTCTACTTCCCTCTTACACAAATGGACACATATTGACACACTCATAAACCAATATAAATAAACACAGAAGCAGCCATGTGAACACAAACATCTTACCATTGTCTGAGGGCGATGGTGGCTCTCTCTCATCCAGGTCGTCAGCAGAGGACATGGTGCCAGTGGAGGGAGTTCTGGGCAGCCGTCGTTTGAAATCAGCTGCACAAAAAGAATCACAATTACTTTAATCAACAAGTGCCATAAAAACACAGAAATTTTCCTCAGTGGAATCAATATAAAGATGTACCATTTATTTACAGAGTTCCACAATTTGTGCAGCAGACCCTCAGGGGACAGTGCAATAAATAAAACAGACAGTCGAATGTATGCAAATGCTCTACATACATATATATTCAATAGTCAGTTTTACAGCTTCATGTAGGATGACATTCAGTAACCAGCAGTGCATAGGGGCAGTGTATAATAAGGAATAAATACTTAAAAGATTATACTGAAAGGAAGAACATTATGAACATTTTCTTCCATGTTTTGTTTTGGTGTCATTTAGTTATACAAATGAGTCATGGCCACCTATTTTTTTTTTTCCTTTTGAGATGAGGTCATTTAAGTAGGTTATTTATCTCTTGGAATTTCATCTCACCTGCATCAGTATTTTCTTCCCTTCTCTCTTTTTTCTATATTTCATCATTTCTATGTGCAAATATATTCAGAATATAATCTAAACTATTAAAATCTTGATGCGTCTGTAAAGGTTTCATACCTGGGCTGGCGGTGGGGGAGTCCATGGACCTTGACTCGCTGCTGCCTCCAGCACTCTCTGAGTCACTGCACATCCCTCCCTGGCTCCCCTGGCTACCTGAGGCCCAGGCTCGCAGCGGGGCCTGGCCTCTCAGCGCTGGAGGACAACATGCACACCGCCGGTTACACACAAAAAAACACAATAACAACCAGAAAGAAAGAAACACCGCTAACAGCTAAACGACAGCTGACTTTTCAGTTATATTCGCAGCAACAGTTTCGGTTATTTTCAGAGCAGAACGGACACGCAGACATTCCAGACTTATGATGAGTAAGCAACAGACAGCTCAAACTGTTTTGATTCGCGACCTGAGAATTTTTCCATGAGTCAGGACACAGGATAAGTCCCTGAGGGCAAGTCCCCGAGAGACTGAATAAAGTCACAGGCAGGTTGCAGAGTGATCTTGTAAACAGAAAGGAAACTGCTGTCTAACTTCCACCAACCTTACCAATCACTTTCGGTTTGGGGTTCACATAATTTCCAAAACGGCATATAATTAGCTCGGGGAAAACACCTTCATTCCCTGAGGTTTATATTTCAAAATGTCTAAATTACAGATTATTCAGACTGTAAATGTATGTCCGTAACCATACCACAACTTGTTTTAATTTTGCGTATTCCTTTATTTTATAAGCTGTCAATTGTCTCAGATGCCAACTATGTGCCCTAGAATACGCTGGTGTTTAAAGTGCCAGTGAATACATAGTTTAACATGCGCGTGGATATGCTGAGCGTGCACACCTTGTATGTCGGTGCTGCTGTTGGACCTCAGCTCGCTGATCTTCCTGGGCCGGGAGTGGAGCGGGCTGTCCACCTCGTCTCCGCTCAGCACGTCACAGGAGGTGATGGACGCCTGCGACAGGTTGCCATGGGAGGAATGGGTGCTGCCCACCGACCTTTTGTTGAACACAAACCTGGGGAAATAAAACAACAAAATAACGATTTAATGTTTTATCATGTGTTATGAATTTAGAACCGAAGCAAGATTTTTACTATCCCATAGCAAAAAATGGCCACACTATATCTGCAGGGGTTTGAAAGAATTATTGATCAATACCAATGACGCAGTGATTCCTTCACCTGGCACTTTCGGGCCGTTCAGTTTCACCAACAACCACTCCTAACCTCCTTTACATTTTCAACTATTTAATATGGAGGACGACGCGATGAGACATTTTGAGCCACAAAAGCAAATGACAAAGCAGTATTATTATTATTATTATTATTACAGTTTCTGAAGTGTGATATATTGGCTCTTCACTAGACATTTCTGTTGGACCTCTGCTATAAATAGGCGGCTTACTCATTCTATTGTGAAAATGTGACTTCTGTATTTCTGTCCATAAGCGGCTACTTTAAGCTGTGCCAAAGATGTTGCAATTCCTGAGATCCCAATACAGGTTGATAGAAGTCATAAATTATTAAATACCCCTTTAATGTTTTAAATTCCCCTGTAATTAATAAACTATCCAAAGATTTTTAGGAATGTCATTTTTAGTAGAGGCATAACTAGGCCTCAAACAAAAGGAGAGATATGAAACCAAAACTAAAATTAACCCAGTGGTTTAAACTAAAAACGGCCAAAACCACCAGTTTTGCATTCCTTTTTTTCAAGACTTTGTGGCATTTTTGTCTTTAAAATAGTTTGAAGTAGAGAGAGACAGGAAAAGACTGGGAGACAGAATGGGATGATGGGCGACAAACATCCTGGGTCAGATTTGCGCCTTTATGATACTTATCCCACTGAGCCATGATGACGGCCTGGATTTCGATTCTTAAACACGCACAATGTAGTTCTTCATCAGTGTGAATACCTGTGGTTTACGCTCTAACTGCAGCTTGATCATCTTACCATGAGGAAAAACACATTATGGGTCCGTACAGTGCCAAGATAGTGATTATGAAACAATGCTTTTCTAGGCCACTTGTATTGATAGTATGAGTCAAGAGGTAGTGAGTGCGTGTGTGTGTGTGTGTGTGTGTGTGTGTGGTAAGCTGATATGTGACACTGCTTTGATAGTGCAAGTAAAGTCTGAGGGACAGCACTAACCCAGAGCCAAAATCTCACGCTCGCAATCTCCTCTGCTGCATTCAGCCTGCGCCACAGATATTTCCTGAGGAAGGGCAGCAAATTCAGCACGCATTCTCTCTCTCCTTTACTCTCTCTCTCTCTCTCTCTCTTGCTCTCTTCCTCACTGAAAGAAGAACTACACAAAACTGTAAACTGAGGACTGAAAAAGGGCGGGAGCCACTTAAAGCCATTACGAAAAAAATCGCTCTCTGAAACTTTAACTTAAACTGAACACGTGAAAATACAAAAACAAATGCATGACCTCACCTGTGGCCCAGGCAAAATTAGGTGTCTTGTATTATGGCAAAGGCGTAAAACAATCAGCCCAGGGGTGAACAAACTGTGTCTGTGCTGCAGTAAACCACCATTGCTGCAAGACTGCTCTAAGCAGCTTTCATAAGCTGATTGCTGGAAATACTTTGCACACAGCTGAGCAACTGAAGCCTGACTTTGGGCTGGTTATGTTAATTTCCTGTGTTGCCGAGTTTAATAAAGTCAAACTTCTCTTTCAAAGCATAGTTTTTTGTCGTTTTCATTACCAGCCGAGTATGAGTCAAGCAATGTTTTCCAGAATGACAGTATGAACTCTGACACACCGCTACCTGGCATTGTCGGAGGAGATGGAGTCAGAGTGCAGGCGCTCCTTAGGCAGCACTTTGGGCAGGTTGCGGACAAACTCAGCGTAGCACTCGCCTGGCTCATACAGCTTGGCACTCTCACTCAGGGCTTGGTAGTGGGCAGGGAGCGACACGGTCTGGGCCTGCTGCATCTGGAACCAATTCACTGTCACCTGGAGGGAAAGAATGAAATAAATTGGAATGAATGAACAAGTGAGTGGGCTGATAAAAAAGACAGAAAGACGGGCAAACAGTCAAACATGCATTGTTCCAATAATAGCATATATTTTAAAATGTAGTCCATTTAAGTTTATGGCACTTATACTGATAGGGGTCCACTAGGAACACAAAAAAATGTATGTATTTAATTTGTGAGACAAATTGAGCAATGGCAACTGTATAATGGCTTAAACCATGTTTTGGGACTGGAGTGATTGCTTAGCCTATGAATGATTTCAAATAAACTTTTCAATACCAGTTACTCCCTTGATCTCTGAATTATACAATCTTAAGAAAAACATAATGCCAGCTGTTACTGGCACTGCTGTTATGACAAAAAGCTACAGTATGTTCCCTGTGACTTTCCTCCCTAAGTTCATAAGTTAGTTGGTTGGCTGTATGGACTCCCACACTCACAGCTTTGAGGGTGAGATCACACTGGAAGACCAGCTCTCTGATCTGTGTGAGGATGGTGCTCTTGGCGTTGGCCAGGTCCATTCTTCTGACGCCTGCGTCAGCCATGCAGCTCCTGTACTGGTCCTGGGCTTCCTCTGCCTGCACAGAGTAACAGACACAGAGAGAGAGACAGGAATGTGAAGATGTGGAGGAACCACTGTAATGTGTGTGTTGGAATGTATCTGGGCTACACTGGCGGAGGGAAAAAGACAGATTACAGGGTTTCAAAGTGTCTACTGGCACACAAGGACAAAAGATCACACACAGTGAAAAGAGAAAGTATAGGACATACTTTAAACAGTAAGATAAGGCACAACAAATTATACAGGGACACATAACGCAGAGGAAAATGGAAAACAGTCATCTCCCTTCAAAAAAATGAATTGGAAATGTGTTTCAAAACAATACAAAATACCAGAAATCTAATGAAGAGAGAGGAGAAAAACACCCAAAGCCACATAAAACCTGTTTTTCAACTGTAGGTGGCTTGGAGGTTGCTCATACAAGGGCATGTGGCTTTGAACCATTCTTGTGGTGGTGAGACAAAGGTAAAACAGCATTTACAAACAGTTTTTTTAGGACTTACTTTGGGGTACCAGACAGGTGTGAATTTAGTATCGTTTTCTGTGACTGATAACTTATCTGACTTGTGCTGGTGTGGTAAACCCCATCCACCTTATGCTCTGAGCAGGCTAAATGATCAAATCCTTCCAGAACACTATTTTTCTTTTCTCCCACCTTGTGCAGGGCCTCCTCCTCAAGCCTCCTCTTCTTCTCCAGCTGTTTGTTCCCCGTGTTGGACTGCTGCTCCTCCTGGGAGCGGCTGGTGGACGTCTGGGCTTTCTGGTACTCCTCTCTGCGCTGGGCCTTCAGCGCTCGCGCCTTGCGCACGCTCGCATCTGCTTCATGCTGCCAAAAACCACACACATCAACCACACACGCTCACGTGATGCAAGTGTGACGTAGGTGCACAACACCTCTCATGAACACAAACACATAAAGTATGTCTTTGTGGCAGATCAACCTGGAAATAGTTATTAATCCATGCAAACAGAGTTGCCTAGAAAGAGCAGCTAAACAGAAAAATAACCTCCAATTCTTTCTCCTACCCGAGCTACATATTTTTAGCTTGTCAATGATACCGCTTTAAACATTTATTTTGTGTTTTTGCCAGACTGCTGAGGTATTAAGCATGTTGACTTTTACTTACCTAGCTATCTCCAGAGGTGTTAAACGTTCAAAATTTACTTTGTGATGTAAATAGAAAAAAGGAGACTGGTAGCACTGCTAGCAAGGTAGCTGTTACCCAAAAATACCCGGAAAGCTTGTGTGTATCTGTCTATACAGGGAGTTTTAACACACCATTTTCCTTTGCTCCCTCTGCCACTGCTCCTTGATGTCTTTCCTCAGCTTGTCCAGTTCATTCTTGCGGGCCAGCAGAGGCTGAGAGAGAGAGGGAAGACCAACAATGAAGGTTCCCAATTTCAAACCAGGATTCAAAAAGGCTTTGTCTGAGCTCTTCTTATAAAATTTACAACAAAGGTAAAGTACAAGCTTTGACCTTATCAGGGATGCTCGTGTCCTGATCAATAGATACTGATATATCACATTAGTGTCCATTACTAGTTACCATTCTTACCTGTATGAATTTATTGGTTTGGAGAGCCACTGCAGTCTGAATGAGCAACTGGTTGTATTCAATGTCATTCTTGAATGTTGAAACGTAGACGTCACTAAACGGCATGTAGTCCTTTAACAAAAGAAAGAAATGAAGCTGTATTGTTTTTCCAGGAGCATCTTTGTTTTGACAAAGAAATGTGTGGAGAACTCTGTAAAAAATTCACAATATCAGTTTAGCCAATACTCTTTAATAAAGGCCTACTGGTTACCTGTTGACTTGCCAATGTCTTTGCAGATTCAGCGATTTTGGCGTAGCTTCTAGCATACTCAATATCTGAAAGACAAATAGACACATAAGGATGAGAGATTATTTATAAATGTCAGCTAAAGATTTACACATTTCATGAATAAAAGTGTGTAAAATACATATAATGTATTGATTTAAAGATGGAATTACTGCCCTAAACAAACCAACATTTTACACTCGAGGAAAGTGGATGGATATGAGAGCTTTGTCTTCTCCATGTGGTTGATATTATTTTTATAATTGCTTACATTTTCTGCGACTAAGGCTATTTTTTTCAAAACACTAAACACAAAAGCACAAACACAAAATGCAAAACATCACAAATAATATATTATCACTTCTCTGCATCAAAACACACATTATATTATTCATATGAATATATTTATGTGCAAAGCAAGTACACACTAATGCACTAGGTGAAAAGCACAGCTATCTTTAGTTAGCTTATGCATTGTGCAGTTTCAGCGTTACACCATACTGCAAAGTATGCAGAGTCGTGTCCACAATACAAAACCAATTTATTTGACCACAACACTGTATTTCAAAGTGCTGTTCATACTGCACAAAACAAACTGCTGTAGGACAAATGTAGAGTACACTAAACAAAAAGTAGTCTGTGTATACTGTACAGTGCTGTTTGGATCTTACAAAAGATCCAAAAACATGATACAACTTCTTAGGTTACAAGAATAATTTGCCTATTGCTTCAAATATGAAATAACATATTGGCCAATCATCACTGGATGGTATAGACCTACTGATATGTAGAACAGCAAACAGTGCAGGAGTGCAGTGCAGGCATAGTGCACTGTTGTCATCGCCTCTTAGCTGTTCTCATTTCTGAATGTCTGTACAATACAAACAAATGTGATGCAATTCAGATTGGTTTGGTCTGAGATGACCTGTATTACTTGTTCTCTTCTTTTTTTATTGTTGTTGTCATCTCCCTCTTCCTCCACCTCTTTCTCTACCTTTCCCTACTGTTTCCATTGTTGTGCAGAAAAGGTGTGCTTGCCTGTGGCCTATTTATAGCGCCCGTGCTTTGATTTGTAAGCGATTAGCAATTAAAGCAATTAAATAATTATTAATTATTGCATATGTGAGGACTGAGTGTGGCCCATTGGTACATAGGTGTGGCAGTTGGAATGACAGTGAACAAAACAAATTTTATTTTTGAATGTGCAGACAATCATGTGGAGTGTTTTGCAAACAGAGTAGACAGAAAACAGCCTAGTAGTTTTATAGACTTGGTTAAGGGATTTAGTGCATCAGTTTCAGGTTCCAGTAATTGTGTCTCAGGTTCCAATTTTAGCGTGTAAACAAATGTAAATTTAAAAAAAAAAAGTATAATACATCTCTACAGTCTACATAATATACTGTACATGCTTCAAGGTATTTATGATCAGTCAATCCACCACATAACAAGCAGGAAAAAACACTAGTTCGGGCTCAGGCACAATCAAAGGTTCCGTACAGTCCCACATGTTCTCTTGCTATCATAGTCAATTAACTTCCTGTAATTAGTTATCTTCAATAAAGAACAGACAGAATTTGTAGAGGAAAAATTCTCTACAACAGTTTGACAGCCCACAGATAGAGAGGATAGAGAGAAGCGCAGTGTGCACCCCCAGCTAACCAAATTAAATCCTTCTAATGATGCTTTTGTTATCGCCATAAAAAACTACACAGGACTATTCTAGTGCTTCGGAACTATAATCTCATTACAGACTCATAATGGTTGAAGGGTTAATTGGACAAACATCTCTTCAGCCCAGAGTCAAACATTTTTGACAGTTAACTCTTTTGTGTTGTGCCTTGGAGGACACAGATCACAGAAAAGTATAGAAAACTGACTTTCAAACACCTTTCCTATGACGGTCTGAACATTCTGTGGCTCACTGTAATGTCCTGATGCATTAACCCTGACCCCTCTGGTGCTCTAAGAGGGGTAAGAATTACATGCAAATATCATTTGACACAGGTCTGGTTTGGTACGGAACATACACAGTACTCTGTCCATAAATTTTAATGCCTTACCCATAGCCAGTCTTTTCTCCATCCAGGCCAGAAGATCTTTGATGTACTTGGACCAGGCCTTGGCATACAGCAGTGCGGACTCAACACCACTGTCATTCTTCAGCAGGGTCAGGTCCACTTCCTCCTCACGTGACACCGCCACCTCTGGGCCTGGGGAGTCAGCACGGGAGGCACAGATGTCAAAACATAATAGAGATTTTGGTTTCAAACTGTACATTATCAGAAGGATCCTAAGACTATTACTGATGAAAACACATGGCAATCCCCAAATTGTCTCAGAGCTGTCTCAGTTCTAGTATGTAAATGTGCATGTGTGTGGAAGGGGGAATACAAAAAATGAGGAACAGAGAGAACTGGACAGTCTAGGAGGATATGAAAGTGTAAGGCATTCTGAGGAATGGACAGGCGCTTTATTTTTTCGCTAATTAAACCATAGTCCTCTGGAAGAAGGTGGACTGAAACTTCCAATACAATGAGGAAGTGGCTCTAAAGTCAAAGCATGATTAATGAAAAGGGGAATGACTACAGGCTCTGCATACATGGTAGTGTAATAAAATCTTCTCATATGTGCGCTGCCACACACCTCACCCAGCTGCCCGCCATCTGATTCAACAAAAACCCCATGTGTTTCCCATCCCACATGTAACTACTCCTAAACAGGCAAGGAATGTCAGATATGTGGAAGGAGAAGGGAAAAAGAGCAGCTAGTATGAAAAAAAAGGCAGAAATAACAAGGGTTGAAGCAGAGGCTTAGGGCGGGTCTACCTCAGGCACTCAAGAGGCCAAAGCCTAAATCACTTAGCCAGTGTCAGCTCATGAGCTGACACTCTGGCCCAGAGCTAAAACCAACCACTAAATGCTTTGTAAAGCAGCCATTAATAACCATTACATTTCATTATGGATCTACTTTACACCTGTATTTCTCAGGGATAAATGATTGAATGTGGACAACACTTACCCACAAGGTCACTTTTCTCTGAAACATATCCCTCGGGATCCACAGAGAGATTATCAAAAGACTGTGAAAAAGACATGAGATATATTTCAGCGCAGATTGCAAGGCAGGGATAATAGACATCAAAGTTAAACGTCAGTCGCAGTTTGGTGCATTTTGTCTTGTTTTCAGCACCTCACAAAACAGAGAAAACAAGCCTTTGAGCCCTTTTTAAGTAGAGGCCTGTTAAAACGGCCCCTCTAAATACCCCCTTTTGAATCCTGTCATGTTTGAAAGCAGAGCTTTGAAGCAAAATAGCCTGCTCAAAAGTTGGGAGGGGGAAGATAACATTAAGATGGTGTCTCACCCTGCTTCTCCTGGTCTGGGGGATCCCCAACCCTGAGCTGCTGTCCACATCTCCCATAAGGAAGTCAGAAACTCTGAGAGGTATAAAGAAAGAACTTCATAAATGCAACTCCAAAGAACTCTAAAGTCTTAATTACACTGATTTAAAGACAAAAAGCAAAACAAATTAAGAGCAATAGAAAGAGGAAAAAAACATTTAACTGAGTTGGATCAGGTAGGTTAACATTATTAAACATAAGTAAAGAAACTTAAAGCTGAAATCCAGGATTTTCCCATTTTCCCCACTTGGTCCCCCCCCCTGCTAAGTATTTGAAATGATGTTCAGACTACAGCAAAGAAGGTGCAGCAGCCAGTGTCATTCATGTACGTTCAGCTCAGCAGAAAACAGTTCTTACGCTACTAAAAATGGCAAACTCGGATCAAGTAATGGAACTTTCAATGAGTAACTTTAAACTTTGTGTGAGCCAATAGTAGTTAGCCAAACATTATTTTCAGTGTAAGCTCTTTGGGTAGGACACTATGCTAACTAGCTAGCAGCACCCAAATATCCAGCCTACATCAGTCCTACCCCATCAAAAATTTCAGTAACACTCATTGGAGAGCATCTCCAGCTATGGTAATACTGCCAACTGATATTGTGTAACCTAACTCCATGATCAAGATGAATAAAATAATTGGGGAAAAAGTCACAGATTTCAGCTTTAAGTCTTCCAACAGGCTGACCCAAAGTGCTACTGACTCAAATCAACCCCCTTTTCCTGTTCGTTTAACAAAAAAGTCATAAAAACCAGTGGTACTGAAAAAGTAAACAAGCATTGTACTCACACATTGCCGAATGTGAATGCCAAAGTGTCAATGGATGTGTGTATCTCGCCGAATATAGCCTTTTTGTTTTCTGGGTTCACTTCCTTGAAGTTAACGCCTGTTGAGAGTGATAAATCACATGAGAATGTCAACCCAAATGCAATCACTTTCACAGCCAAATGTTACATATTCAATCATTCAACAAAACTACTGTATATACCATGGCCGGACAATGAGGTCTAACAACCTGGATAGTGAACACATCAACAACAGAATAAATTACTAAAGTGAAAGTAAAATCAGCAGAGCTCTTGATTATAAGCAGTGTAATGATGAATTAAACCTTTCCTTTTCAGTAAGTCATTTCAAATTTGGCATACAGCATACATTTTATGTTTCTCAAGACCCTACTGTAACTGCTGGGTTATTTTGGGGAGCAGTTTTTAATCTTTACAAACTATCTTTACAAGCTTTTAAAAGATGACAATGACAACTTACATACCCTACACTGTATATAGTGTCATAAAAAAGCAGCAGTCTAAAGCGATGACAGGTACAGTTTCTATCTTTCCTCTCAACTGACTTCTGGAAGATCTTATGGTACAAAAATATTACCAGAGTATTTAAAAATGCATCTTCCTTCGATCCAATATCTTATAATTCCATAGGTAATCTTCCATCCTGGTCATGCACAGACATGGTTACTTTAACAGGCATATGTTCCTATGTCCAAGCATTTCAGATTTCTGAGGCCATCGAGGGATGACAAATCATCGAGAAGTGAACATGCGTGCAAATAGCTTTCTTTCTCAGGAAATAGTTTACTCAGCGAGAAGACATTTGCAGAGAGCAATCAGAGGAACCCAAGACACGGGCTATGAAATCCGACTTTGCTGAGTGCTTCCTGTCTGCCCACAACAGGAAACACTCACACAGCTTGAATTCTGTGACGAGTAAAACTTTCAGACGACAGTACTTACCCTTTTCACTCTGTCACCTGTCCACATTGTCCAGTAACTGGGACACAAAGCTCAACAAACTGACTCAAACGCTGAATAAAATACTCTCAAAAATCAGCAGAGTTTGAGATTGCCTTCTAGCATCTGAAAGTTTCATTTTGGCGCTTCCATTTACTCTTCATGAGAGCAAACGCAGAAAAAATAAATCCATGTCATCAGTGGTTCAATGATTGTAAATTCCCAGCCCCTCTAGAACCACAAAAAGTTCATGATGGCAGCCTGGGATGGGGAGACACCCCCACATTCCAGGGAAACCCAAGAGGACACCAAAAAAGAAGAGAGACGTTGGTGCAAGCCTCCCTGCTGCACACCTCCCTGGCCCTGAATGCTAGCATACTACTCTGAGGGCCCTTGCGCAAGAGCGCTGACTTCTTCCTCAGGACATCCTGTGGGTCTCATAACAATGATTCCACAGCGCTGCACCCCTAGTCACCACTGAAATATGGGAACTGCATCATTCAAGTACAGGGGCCATTGTTTTCTCACGGTAAGCCTTAACTGGGACAAATTGCCAGTGAAAAATGTCCTCACCAAGTTCAAATATGTCTGGCAAATTTGGCTGTCATTCTGTCCAGACCTCATCACTTGATTTTACCTAACAGAGGTACGTGATCTATAATTCAAAGGGTTCACTCACACCTGGCAGCTAGAGCTTCATTATTTAAGCAAACTCAAAACACAAAGCTAAAAATGTTAATTCTCAATCCCTGAATACAGTCCATCTTTCCTTTAAAATGTAAACATCTGTGAATGTGTATTATCATTGAATGGTATGCTTTTCTTGAACTATGACAACAGAACTGAGACAGAAAACTTTGACATACACATATAAAGAGAGATTGACCACAGTAAATAAAAGCACTCTCACAGATGCCAGCATCTTCAAGGAACGAGGAAAGAATTTCAATAACTTGAGAAAGCTGACACTTTTATTGCACGGCCTCAGAGTTTTTCAGTAGGAGGAAGGGAAAATGAACACTTGCGGAACGTGACCAGGAAAGAAACCTGGTTTGAGCTGCTGAGAGTCTGTGCAAAGACCATATCTGTGATCAGATGGAAAGACAGAAGACAAAGTACGGATGACACAAAAATAGCTTTGTCTGTAAAGAATGAAGCCTTGTGTGTCATTCAGTTCATTGTAGTTGAACATGTTCTTCAGACTTCAGGTTCGTTTTAAAGTGTCTTAAGTGTCCAGTGACAATATGTTGGTAGGATTGTAGCTAACATCTGAATGGCATACAAAACAGGTTGTGCAATCACATGTTTGGGGTGGAGGAGGGGTAGGAGGCGGCGTTGGAGGATTTCTGGCAATTGTCCAAACGTCCCAGGTGTCATGACCGACCATCAAAGCTTAGGCTACCCGGAACACGAGGAATGAGAAAACACACTCTAAAGACACTGAGGCACACAAGGCCAGTTATCATTAAACCCTTTGAGTCCTCATCTCTGGGGTTTCACTGATTCATCCCTCTTTCACCCTGTCCTTTTCAGTGCTCCTCCAGCTCTTTGATTCGGCCAGTATTGAATTGCATACCAGCCCAGTGATGTAAGCCACCCCCTAGTGGACAGGGAAAAATTTGTTTTTACTGTCAACTGGACATGAAAATGCATACTGCCCATCACCGCTGCATGATAAAATTTCAGTGTTTATTTCAATTCAAATTTTAATCACAGGTTTTCATCCTGGGGCACAACACCTTCAGTTCAAGCATAAACTTATTAACAGAGGCGCTCTTTGTCATCACTGTCAATGAAGTGACAGTCTCCACAATGCCAGCAGTTCCTCTGGGTGATCTTATACTGCATCTCTATTGTTTTCGTTTTGCATTCTAAACATTGCTGCAGCACCTGTAACAGGACTAGATATGAGGAAAATGCATTTTTAAGGAATAGTTTGTGACTCAGATGTTGAGATAGGGCAGGTAAGCTGTCAGACAACACACCTCCTCGAGAATGGAACTACGTGGGCATGCTTGGCCGTCAAGAATGTTACCAAGAGGCCTCCCGAGTCGCTGAAATACGGAATGCAAATTACACCCATGTTGCCGCAACTCTAGAGATTCTTGTGTGCAAGCCAAGGGGAAAAATTACCCTTGAAGTAGATCACATTTCTAGTAGATGAACTAGTGAGTTGAGATTCCTCTTGTTTGTATTCATTCAGGAGACAGGAAATGGTCCTGTTGTTGAAGGAATAATCATTTCTCACATGGAGCCCTTTTAGAAACATAAGTGGGAGCCAACCCTAACTAAACAGATGCCAATAAAATAAGCCTTTGAGATATTTCTCACAATGTTCTGAAGAAGTGAAGAGGACCCCTGACCTGAATCATTGATGCTGGAGCGAATCTTCATGTCAAGATATGGGAACATCATCTGTGCATGTGTGTGTGTGCTTATGTGCGTACGTGCAATGACTGACCTTTGACCTTAGCAATGACCGTGCCAGCAGCTCCCAGGATGTCAGCAGAGTTGAGGGTCTGGTGTTTGCCAATGACAGTTTTGAGAACACGAAGCAACTCCCCCAGACGCTCCTGGACCATCTGCTGGAGACCCTCCTGGCTGTCTGCAAAGGCGTAAAAAGAGATGGCACACCTAGGTCAAGCAGGTGAAGTTCTCACAAGTCCCTTACAATACAGGAAAAAAAATATCAAAAGCTTGACAAGACAAACAAAAGCTGCATTAGATCTGGAACTCAACTACCATACACCGTTTGCAATCAGGCATTTTCAGTCATCTGCCAAAGTTACCACCATGACGTGACACATTTTGAGTCACAGGTCGCCCAATGTCAAGATAATTCTTGGAATTCTTTGGGTGCTGCCATGTACATGACACACTTACTTGCCTAATGCTTTGTAATTCTGAACGTATGAAACTATGCTATTATCTGCTATCTAATCAAGACAGTTCCCCCAGGGCTTATCTGTATGCATTGGATCTGCCAACAGATCAAAGACATTAATGCAGATGTGGTTGAGAGACACTGAAAGATCCATTAGTTGCAATATGAAACAATTGTGATGCCATCTGTTCAAGCAGAGGCTGATGCAGTCTACGACTAAACACTTGACAGGTTACACTGTGTCAGCCATGCCGTCAACATTCCTGCACAGATGATAATGTGGAACATAAAGATGGTGATGTATTTTTCAAGCTTGTGTCGCGGGATGACTGGCGCCATTATTTTGTGGTTTAGAGAACCCGTCATAACAGGTGAGTCAGATTTGATTCTTGCAACAGCCACTGAATCCGTCATCTATTAGTACTGTCTATAACAAATGTCAGCAAAATGCTTTAAGTGTAAATATGTAAATGTCATTTTGATTTGGTGTGTTTGACCTTTCCTTACCACTGAAGTACTGAATAAATAAGTACAACTGTGTCCACATTACACTCAAGGTATACAAGTACAGCGAACTTTTGTGCCTATCAGAGAAGGCAGATTTATAGTTCTAACCAAAGTATGCTATAGTTGTCTACAACAGTGAAACCATTTATAGTTAAGCACTTTATCTACACATAGACCACTGAAACACTAGACAGCAGTGTCTAGTTTTTATTAATTCTGTGCTACAAAGAATAGATAAAAAATAAGGCAGTCCTGTTTACAGTCCCTGAAAATGAGCGTCCACTGTCAGACTCATTGATGCTGTCCAAACCGATGTTGGGACATTTCCCGCCATGAATTTAGTGACATCTGGCAATCTTTTTACTTAGGGAATGAGGTGTTGTAAAAGTGAACATATTTGCAAACCTCCTCAGCTCGTCTCTCTTCAGCCGGCTCCATGTTGTCTTTGCTAGGAATGGAAATCAACCACAAACACAGTGGAAGAAGGACAAAGCAGCCAAATAGACCAATCACAGACCTTGCGGTCTTGCACCGCCCTACACACATTACACGTTACATTTCTGGAGAGATACTGTAAGCTACGGCGGCAGCCTCTACAGGCTACAAAGGCCCAACAGACACCTGGCTCAACAACATGACATTTCTGGAGAGGGCCAAGGCACAACAGACACCTGCTGTGCAGCTACGGTGGCCATATAATCTGGCCTTAAGGCATGAGAGGGAGGGAAGGAGGGTTTCATTCTGTTACTTCAAAAGATGATGAAGATGAGAATGTACACAACACATTACTCCTGTCTACTTATTTTGTTGACTACATCAGACTCCATCTGTCATTCTGCTATGAGACGCATGGCTTACCAGCATAAGCTAACTAATTATTGAGAAGAAGTACACCTTTTTTAACCTTTACTTATTGAACCACGTATGATCTTCTTCAGCCCTATCCTGCTTCACAGCTGCCCAGTACAAAACATTTAATGTTAGCCTGTGAGCAGCTTCAGAAACTTTAAGGTTAAGTGCTTTGCTCCAAGGCACCCTGGTAGTAGTTGTTGGTAGAGAGGAGTGCATTAATCATTCACTTTTGCCTTAATTTTCCCAGGCAGTCTAGGAATTGTAAGCAGTGATCTCTCTGTCTCAAGACTGCCTCTATAGCCCTTTTTTGAATAGACTTTGAACATATTTTGCAGACAGTAAAGCTCTGTAGGAAAAATAAAAGCCAGTGAGATAACCAATGAAAATGCAAACATCAATTTTCTCAAATTTTTGTGCAACCCTCAACCCCTTATTGACAGGGGAAAAGTCCTTTCCATGTCTGGCATAGGCTAATCAGTAGTGGCTCTGTTGGTTGATACCAGACAATAGGTGAGTTCATGTCTAACTCACTGTTTTGGAAGGAGCAGCGGTACGATCTGGAAACAGCACAGTCATCTGTTTTTCATCAAGGCCATGCCACCATGCCAGCAGGTTGAGATGAGAGGTCGAATTTATTGGAAAGTTAAAAGGAATTACAGGGGAAGTGAAAATGAGAGCCTGTGTGTGTGTGTGTGTGTCTGTACGCATGTTCAAATTCAACCCACACCCACCCTCACCCGTTTTACCCCTCTGTCTTTCACACACAAACACTAATACAACTGGCTGGCAAAAAACAAAGAACACAGACACAACCTGAACGCAGACATAGGCCTAGCCCATCTGTGATGCCACTTCATGATAATGTGTGACAGGAAAGACAGACAATAATACAGGCACTTGGTCAGAAAAGTTTCTGAGAGTTGAATCACCAGGCGAGACAACTACCTGAACACAGAGGGGCAGTGTCATATGGGACCATATCTAGGGTAGAATACTCTGCAAACACAGAAAAAATCACAAAAACAAGGTCCAGGTCACGATCCAGAAGCTGACAAACATCAGACTTCAGCCCCACCCAGGATTAGAAGATAACAACCGCCTGTGGAGCAGGGGGCTCACCTATTGGGCTGCCCCAAGGCGAGAGGTCCCTGACCCTGCCACTCACACTTTGAAGTCCCCTTTCTTACTGGCACCAACAATAGGCCTTCATTAAACGCCCTCCCCTTCCCTTTATTCTTCCTTTTCAGTTGTGGTCAGCTGGGTTCTTCTAGCTAGCTTGCTGCTGTTTGAAGCCTTTCATGTGGAGGATGTGTGTGGGTTCGCCATTAGCATATGAGAGCCAAGCCTAATGAGGTGCCCACCTGAGAATCTTCACTTTGAATTACAAAAGTGGAACATGAGTAAAGATGCTGCAGTGAAGGATGTCAATCACAGCTATAATGTGGGGTAGGATCACTCGTTTCCCTTTTACACTACAAGAAAAGATTTCAATTAGACTAATGTATTCTTAAGAAAAGTGGCGGGGATGCGAGGTGTGAGGAAATAACAAATGGTGTGCTGTCAGTGATGTAGTGGTAATGTAAAGGTGGGTAAACTATTAACACGGGTCAGCGATCATCAAATGGCAGACAAAATGCTGCTGTATGCACAAGAAAGTACATTCTGATCAATAAATGCTGTCTGTTTTATTTTCATGACAAAACACCAGCCTGATAATATAATTTAAATACATAAAAGACGTGTTTTTTTTAACAGTGTTAAACACTGAGTCCACACCTTTAAAAATAAGAAAAATATGTTTAGAAGTGGGTTTAACCTCAGTGCATGCGTATGTTGCTACTTTCTGTGTGTAATTAGGCTACTTAGATCATGGTTAACTCTTCACCCTAAAAACCCGGATCGAAAAAATAATCAAACAAAAAAATTCTATTAAAAAATTAGACACGGGTATGAAGTTAATCAAAAGAACATCAAATTTTGTGTGATGAGTTCATACAAATTGCCACCGCTGGATCATGTGAAAGGATCTGTGCTCACTGCAGCGTGAGACAACTGGGAGAAGGCTGGTAAAAATCGGTGGTGAGCGGTTTCATTGTCATCTCACTGGGAAGCACACAATGTCTCGGCACTGCTGTAAATTGGTTCTGTCACAACAATGGCATCAAAAAGTTGAGTGGAAACTTGCTGCTGATGGCGGGGGCCAGGCCATTGTTGTGGTGGAGATAACAACGCTGAGCCGCGCATGGGGCTGGGCCGCATTGTTTAAAGGAAGACCCCCTGCTAACGCCACCACAACTCAAGGCCGCCTCGTCTTTCTTTACAGTGGTAAGATGAGCTGGCGTCCCGGCTGCGCTTCAAGATCAGCCTCTTCTGTTTCATTTCACCAAGATCAAGACCTACTCCTCCGCAGATTTTTTTCACGTGTTTAATAGATGCCCCATGTCACTTTTGTCTAGTCTTTCTGCAGGTGCATCTGCAGTCCTATGAAACACCTATGAGCCAAGTAGCCATTCCTTGACTACACAGCTCATCAAACTTCACTATGAAGTTTGTGATTGGGCGTTTCAAGTTGCTGTCTGTGAATCAATGCCTGGGAACTTAACAATGACATGATAGGTGTAGATTGTGCTGCAAGAGGGTAATCAGTTCAGGCAATCAGATGAAGTATCCAATGGGCGACACATAAAACATGTTTGTGTGAAAGACAGGGTGGGAAAGAGATTGTGTTGTGTGTTTCACTGAAAAGCTTGGGAAATACACTGAATCAAACTGATTATTTGGCAATAAATGTGATAGCACATACATGAAGAAATATACCTTTGAAATCAGTTCCCTGTCCAAAGTGAACATTTTTTCTTACTGCGTTGAGGTTTTCAGCTGTGAATGAGGCAGATTTTTGTATGTTTTACTAACTTAAGGGCTTTGGTCTTTTTATCATGGTTCATCATACATCACATTTTCTTTTGTTAAACCAAATTCCGAAATGAAAGATCCTCCTCCATGAATGTCTTTCAATAGTACCAATTGTTTTGCACCAAAAGGGTGCAAAAGCATGCAATAATAAAACAGTACTGTAGTTCAAATATTTGCCTTTTAGATAAATCTTCCCTTATATTGTTGAGTCTGTGGAATGGAGGGAGGGTATCCCATTGTGTCGAAGAAAGCTCTTTGTGGATCTAGTATAGAAAAGACCAATATAAACCCAATCTTCAAGTTGCCTGCTCAAGGTTCCAGCCCTGCTGATGACAACAGGTAATCAATTGGCCTGTCTGGGCATGCAACCTCTTCTACGTGAAGCAAGCCACAGCAGCTCTGGTGACACAATACGACTTGGGAAAAAGCCTCTGGGCTTTGCTGAGAAGTCCCATTCCTCTGACGGGATCCCCTCTCTTCTTCTCTGTAAGGACAGAGGGTGGCTTGGTTTATGGCCACATTAAAAGATGATTTTCAGCAGGGCAGTTGTTCCCATCTGAACTGTATCCGTCAACCTCATTCCAGGGCAATGACGCATCATTTTTGGTGCTGACTCAGTCATCACCCCAAATGCTCTGCTCCGGATAGAAACTGCAACTCTTTACCCTTCCCCTAGAGAAACTATGAGTATATAAGCTAAGCGTGGATTACGTTATTTCACAATCCATACGTGTCTTCAGTCACAATCCACGGGGCCGGTGAATGAGGAATGCTCACTGCGGCAGATCTCATTGCTGAGCCGCCTGCAACCTGATCTGCGACAGGTGGAATTGTTTGGTCAGGATTCCATCTCCAAACACTAACCCCCCCCCCTGTCCAAACAAACAGAGCATCGCTGGGTGCCTCGTCGTCTTTCCTTTGCCTTGTTTGGACACAGAGTGGATTCCAGACATCACACAGACAGTAAACAGCAGGCAACACCATAAACAGCTACCTGCTCTCAACCTAATGGTGAACTGTAGCTTGTGAGGTCGGGCGGTGTTATCGTCACCGTCCCGGCTAATTCCTCGACACTTCAGTACATGTTTGGGTGGCTTTACCGCAGGCACACAGCAAGACAGCATTCTTAGTGTGAATTAACATGTGAGCCAACAACCTGAACAAAGAACCACAGTCTCTGAGGTGCAAATACACAGGAGGTGGGACTAAGCAGAGGAAAGGAAAAAAAACAGGAAAAATATGTCAGTGGGATACACACTCACAACTGCTCAAAGTTTCCCATACAGGGCACACGTTTTCATACTGAGGGCAAATCAAATTTAACCATCTATTTTGTATTACTGTTTGCCTGTCCTGATTTTAGTGACGTTTCATTTTACATGGCTGGGGTAATTTTAATGTTGTAATGCTGCCATGCATAAAGAGGAGCTGGTACTGTTGCTAGTGAATTAGTTGTACTCCACAAGTACCCAGTTGTCACATGCCTTGTGCCATGTCTCAGGTGCATCCATCGATGACATTACCACAGGCATTTCGTAATAGAGGTTTATAAGAATGAATCACCACCTACCTGGCAAGAGGAATTCAGTTTCTGACTTAGTTGAATGTTTGTCTAAAGTAAGTGTGTCCCACTGGGTTTGGAAAGGAAGTGACTAAATGTTTAAGACAATGCGTAACAAAAAGAGGAATCTATTAAGTTACACGATCGGGCTCAGTATTACATATGTTTTTGCTGGGTCTGATGAGACAAAGTTGGGCAAATCTAACACTTGCTGTTTTTAGTATTCTACAAAAAAAAACAAAAAAACATGACAATAGTCTGGCTCACAACAGAGCTCTGCTTGCCGCAGGCTCATCACTACAGGCCCGAGCCACAGTTGTAAATTTCCGCAGGTCCGCCCAATCGCCAATGGCTACATCTCCCACCAGCAGGACCTCCACAGGCCAATCCACCCCTCACCATGACCAGCCTCCAAAACCAAGATCCAGAGGCCATAACCATAAATCCCCACCCCAGGAAACACACCCCGACCACAGGCTTGCACAAAAACATCCTTCAGCATCACAGGGGAAAGTTACTGCCCAACAAATCTCTCCTTTCTTTCGCCTAAATGCAGCAGGCCATTAAACCATTATGGGCAAGGATTCTGCTTTTCTTTCGATTGAGGGCACCACCCGCAATCATTTGTGAAGTGGCCACTTGTGTTGGCACAGTGGCACTTGTGTCAGAAGGAGGGGATGTTTGCGGTCACTAATGCTGGACATATTTTGCACACAGAGCACTGGTGTCCTAAATGCGTATGTTACAGGTTCTTGAGCTGGATGATAACTGAAAGGAAAGCGTTCCTCATTCTACAAGATGAGGATATTAGGAATATAATGCCTGCATTTACTCTAATTAGTCTACTGATGGATATAAACTAATGAAACTAGATTTCATATTGTCATAAAACTGCTACACAGTTCTTGTATGGTGCAAAGACGCCAAGTCCACAGATTAAACTGTTTCTTATGATTAATATCAAGCTAAATAGTAAAATGTGTCTGAGCAGGCCTACACCCACAAATATTTTTTATCATATGCTACACTTAAAGAAGAGTCTGCTCTTCAAACAGCTATACAATTAGAGACTGGCACTGCCAGAGACAGAACAATGCAGTTCAACTGGAGCACAGCCAGATCTTATCAGAGTGTCATGATGGCACCAACAGTTGAAAAAAGCCATGGCATTTCAAGTGAAGCAAGAACTTGTGAGTCAGCCAGACATGTTCCTCTACTAATCCTCTACATTAAAAGACATTTTATGCCTCTCGCTACACTACACTGCACTACACTACACCGCAAGAAGAATAAATTCACTGGAGCATCGTGGGAGGAAACCGGTTAGAGTTTACATTTGTTCAAACAAACTGTACAATGCCCACTATATATTGAGTAAATAAGCTTTTAACCTCAAACACCAAAACTATGCTGCAAGATGTTTGCTCAACCCTGGAGTAGAACTGTAAAAGCACTCGTGTGAAACGCTTTTGTTTTGCTTTTCCATCTGAAGTTTGAAGGCTAATATAAGAAACCTGAACTTTCAGGAGCAAAGAAACCCTCGAGCAATATACCTCTCAGACTGTGTCCTGATGGCTATCTGCTGTTGTCGCTGCACCAAAAGCTATTAAAGGGTATAGCCTCATCTTGTTTTGCCTTGTCAGCCTATACACTATCTGTGACTCCCACAGCACATTTATCAACACACATTCCTAAACGTTTTTTGGCTTGATAATCAGGGCAAACCGCTGAGCTTCTTGCAAATTTTGGGAAATTACAATAAATTTTGGCAGCCAAGCTACATTTCTACATGAAATTTATGACCGTTGTGTTCCCCTGTGGTCATCAAAGTAAAGCCAAAACGGGGATGTAAAATGTTGAAGTAGATGGGGCCTATGATTAGAAGCTGAGTTTGTGCAATAGTGACATATTGTAAAATGTCTCTGCATAGGTGATGCAGTGAAACGGGGGACTTCTCCTATGGAAAAGTGTGGGCTAGTATAGCTCAGATGGGTAGAGCGTGTCATTAACACTGCCAGGGACAGGGGTGTGATTCCCCATGGGGCAACCCACGCAAAAAATATATGCACTCACAGTAATGTAAGGCACTTTGGGTAAAAGCAAATGGCATACATTATGTTCTTTCAAGTGCTGTCATCCTTCCCATGAGATATTCCCTCTGGACTCACCCTACTCTCTAGCCATCCATTTTCCAAACTTTTCCCCATCCAAAAAAACTGAAATGGATGATCTTGTTAAGTATCTTGAGATGCTATGCCTTGTAGATATAAGCACGAATCTAAACCTGCTTATTTTTAGGAGAGTTTTCACAGTCAATCTGCCTCACACCTACCATTTAGTCCATTGAAGGCACTATAGCTACAAGTGAACATTTGTTCTAAAGGAATTCAGAGTATGCAGGAGAGTGGGGGGATGGGAGGGGGACAGCAGCCCGGCTGTGTGTGGAGGACTCCTTTTTCATCCTGATTAAAACCATTAGCCAAGCTGTCTTTTGCAAAGCAGCGTAGCCTCAGCTTAAAACTTCTGATTGAAGAGAATATGCCATTCACTTTTGGTGCAAGTCGCTCTCTTCCTATAAAGGCCTCAAATGATGAATGCCATACATTTACTATTATTCGTATCGGATGCTTCTAATATTGATAACATAGGAATGTACTCTAGGAATGTACTGTTGAATTCATTGTATCCAGCTATTGATAACAGCATCAGATACTACTAACAACATAATGAACTTATTTGGCTAATGCATGATGATATGGTTGTATCTCTTTAACTTATCAGTAGAAATGGTGGGGGACGGGGAGATCTGTGTGGTCCATTTTGTTACTGCATGCTACGCTCATGACTGTGTTGATATCACGAGTTTTTTCCTCCTTTCAAGACCAAAATGACGGTTTATTCAAGGCTACTTGTTGACACAAACTTAGCACTTTATTGTTTGCCTTGGCAGTTAAATTTCACTGAAACATAGATAAGTACTCCAGAGAAAACCGGAGATGCAGAGCCATGAGAGGGAAGCGTGCAGTTGGCAGCTGTGTGCGTTGGAGAACGTGTGACAGGACAAAGATCATCCTGGGACAACAGGGGGACAGGGACAGGGGTCATCTAATCAGTCACAACTCATAGGCGCTCACATTCTTCCCTCGAGTTACATTCCTTGACAGCTAGACTATTGTTGGACAGGGAACTTTGCACTGCACAAGTCTTACTACAGCTTGGACTGAGGTGGGGGAAAAGTGAAAATCTACACCACCACCTGGCCTTGGGAACCTGCACCTATGCCCATAGGTACAGTTTTGCGGGTGTTATGAATGTGGTGGGTCTGGTTGACTCAAGCTTACAGTCAGCAAAACAGATCCCGCACCGCTCTCCATCAGCCCAGCACGCTGCGTTTGTGCACTGCCTCCAGCTAAAGGCTGCAGGGTGCCTTGACAGGAAAAATAAGCATCAGCTCAACAAGAGAGCCACGCAAAGTGAAGAAGAGCCATGAGGCACACACTGAGTCAAACCTCCCTTGCTCCAACAGGAATGCGAGCCCGCCAGATCCCAATGAGGCGCAGGCCTTTCAGAAAAAAAAGAGCATTGTGTCGGTTTCACACCGTACTCCAGTGACAGACCTGTCCAAATATGAAAAGAATAACACGAGCTGGCATGCGCCTCGCTAACCTCCTCCCCGCCTCCCTCCCTACCTCGTTCCTGCTGTTCTCAGCTTTCTTCAACCACATGGAAACCTGCTGCTGTCGGGCTGTTTTTCCTTTGGAGCAAAAAGCTGACACATGCTGCTAAGTGCACAACATAACACTGTGGGTAGAGATACAGTGAAGGGGAACCCTGCCATAATAAATTAAAGGCAGATGCAGAAGCAGAACTTCATAATTGACTTTTACTGCTTCAAATACAAAAGCAGCATTCAAAGCTTTAAAAACCTGACGACTGAATTTACCTGCATCACTGTATCTACTCAAAAAGTTAAAATGTCCCTCAAAGTTAATAATTCGCACTGCAATAAAAATTTGCCAATAGACTCTGTAATACATCTTGATAGAACATATAATACATTGGTATCATAATGAATATTATTTTTTATCATACACACTAACTTGCATATTGTTTTTTGCTTCAACATTATTGTCAATTTCTTCTGCGTTTCCACCTAGTGAGCTAATACCTAATTAGAGACCTATTTTTAAATCAGTGGAAAACAGTCCTTTGTGTGATGCTTTTTCCAGAACACGCAACCTGTCTGACCCCTCAGACCAAAACAAACAAGCCATTAATCCAATCCAATTATGGATGTGGATACACACACACACATACACACACACACACACACACACACACACACAAAACTGGACGAGGCGTAGACCTCCTGGGCAAATGAGATAGCTTTCAGTTAGACAGCATCATTAAGATTATTCAATCACCATCAGTTAGAATGTGATTAAGCACTGAAAAAACAAAAAAGCTTGGTTGCTTTCAGTTAAAGGAAACATTCACCAAAAGAGAATTCATGTTATTCCTGCTGGGAAAACATCATGAAAATCATCAAGTCACCATCAGTTAGGAAGTGACTGAACTACTGAACTACTGGACATACTGAACGCCACGTAAGTGCAAGCATTGACTCAGAGGCAAAATTCACATTTCTATAGACTTGTCCATTTCAGTTGTTTTGAACTCTCTGCTGAAGGCAGAGACAAGAGAGCCAAGGCGACAATTGGTGTCTGTCTTCAGCAGACAAATCCTGGAGCTGCTCCAATCCCAGAAAATAACAGGCTGACTTTGTGGTCACGACAGTATTCAGGGTGTGTTTACTGGTACATGGTCTGGATCACAGCACAAAAGTTTAAATGACATTTTGTATGCAAAGGCTCAGACAAACGTAATAGTGTCAATACAATACAGTCAATACAATCCTTTTCCAGTTCACAGATGATACAATAATGTTTTATCTGGGTTTCCTGGTCGTTAGGTTTAAGAGAGAGAAATTGATATCTCAGAAAAAATTGAGCTATCTTAAATCATAACATATGCAAACATGCATCTTTATGTTAAACAAAACTTGGTGTGTTCACCAAACATATTTCACTCCTGACCTACTTCTATCACTCTTCTCTTCTCCCTGTTACCCGGCGGTGAGGTCAGAGACACCTGGTTTAGCTTTCCACCCTTCAATTTTACGCAGTTATGGGAAGACAGAAACGGCAGAAGTAACACGAGAAGGAGAAAATCGCAACTCATCCAGGACGCTTGGCCTTTTGTTACCTTGCTAGGACGGAAATGGCTGTGACTCAATGTAAAGTTTTGACTAGACAACAAACCGCCTCATTGTGGCAGCATCTCGCATGAGCAGTGCCCTGTTGTGCCAAGCTACTTATGTCAGCGCCACCGAGGGAAGGATGACAAAAATAAACTAGCTGCTCCCCTGGACAAATAGCTGAAAGATATTATAGGGTCATATGGGATGATTTCATCCTCACCCGCTGAATAAGAGCTGTTGTTCACGGGGAGGCAAATATCCCGAATGTTTCTGTGACGGCTCAGAGCAACACTCAGCACGACACAAGCCAAGGCTCACTCACCGAGGCCTCACTCCTCCAGGCAGAGGAATGGCTAAACAACTCACTCCCACTGCCAGACCTGCATCTGGACCGGTGAGTTTGACTGTGTGTGTGTGTGTGTGTGTGTGTGCAGAGATGGAGTAGGAGTAGTTGTAGCAGTAATAACAGTGGAAGTATTACTTTATTGATTCCACAGTGGGAGATTCCTCTATCATTAAAACACTTCAAGTTACACAGCGAATGGAAAGTAGTGCTGATGTAAACACACATAAACATGCAGTAAATTACCGTGAGCGTCTGTGGCAGTGGGGGAGGAGGGGGGGGTCTGCTTGCTTGTGTGCCCATATGTGAGTGTAACTGTGAACTCGAGCATGTTAGCAGTGAGGCTGTCACCTTGCTATAAACTGATACTCCACAGGTTGGCCTAGCTGTCACTGGCATGGCGTCAATGCAACGTCTGGGGTTTAGTTATCTTACTGTGCCATAAAAACAGTGATGTACGTAATTTCTGGGACCATTTTGAGGTTTGCCTGTGTATTGTATTGATTCCTGCAGATAACTGGCCAAACACGGATGACGTGACGTCACAGTGAGATACTTCCAGCGCAGCTACAATGGAGCTTGACAGCAGAAAATTCTTCATCTATCTGAAAGATCAACTGTAAACACGGTGTCAGTTCCTCAGAATCACAGGATCACTGTGCTGCAGTGACGCTCAACAATCACATAGAGAGAAATCTGTTGTAAAAGAGGCAGAGATACCAATCACTCCACTGACAATAGCCCCAAAAGACCAGAATGCATTGCAGCCACAAGACATGTCACATTTTGAGTAAATGAGGCAACTATCACCTTTTCTGAAACAGAAAAACCGTTGCTCTTTCAATCTTATATTACTCTCTCCACCTACGTGTATAAGCAACAGCTGAAGTCATTCGAGGAAAACGTGGGAAGACTCAAGTAGAAGTAGATGTGGCAAGTTGAGGGAACGTGGGCAAACCAAAGACGTAAATCACAACACTTGATAACAAAGTAATTTCCCAGAATGCAGTGAACATCACACGTTGAGGGAAGAGTGTGAGAATATTGCAGTTTGGATTTCCCTTTTAACTGTGCCAGCTTGGGCTGTGACACTTCCCTGACCTCCACAGCCTCTGCACCAACACCTCCGCATTCCAGCTCCTCCTGAACTCACCTTTCGACTGAAAAGCCTCCTTGAGGCTGAGCAGAACATCGGCAAACTTCCGCACATCATTCACCAGCTGCATAACATAGTCCGGGTCCACTCCTGGGGCACCCACGACACGGGACCCTAGCCCCATGCTGCTCAGAGGGTTGGGGTTCTTGGAGCTGCGGCCCATGTCCCAGGTCTTGGTGGAGCCGGCCGACAGAGATCCTGTGTGGGGGTTGGAGACGTGTCGTGGCAGACCCTGGGCGCGCTTGATCCCACCACCACCACTGCTGCTGCTCTTCCGTAACATCCCAGCGGCCAACAGCCAGCTAACCCCTGAACTCACCGCTCTCCCCTGGTCCCTGGATGGCTGACACTGTTGGGGGCAGTGAAGTGAATGATGATTGAATATGACCTCATGGAAACAAACATAGACTCACACATTCATTCTCCACAGGCTCTGATGATTCTATGGCTGAAGTGATAATGACCCATTCAAGCACCACACACAAAATACACTGAAATTGTCATGTAGGCTAGTTGCAGTTAAATAGACAGAACTTGCACTTTTCCTCATGAAAAATCACCATGTTATTCTTGTAGGTACGTATATTCTAAGTGTAGCAAGCTACTCAAAAGTGACTATATAGTGACCTTATTGTAGGCTATTACCGAATCTTTATCTTTTTTTTAATCAAGTCTCCTGTGGCATTACTATAAACGCCGTATTATGCATCTATACAGTATTATATGATATCATCACAAGATGTTGTCCTGTAGTACCTGTAAAATTTAGCAAAAGTTTACTGTAATTTGTGATCGTCGTCCCTGCAAAAACTGAAAATAGCATAATACAACCTTTTCGTATGTGACTTTTAATGGGGGGTTTTCCCACACAAAATAGCCCACTACCTGTAAGGAAGTCAAACAGCCTAAAACAAAGACCCAAACGAGTCAAACACACATGAAATAACTGCAGTGCCGCTGAAAAAGAATATACTATCCGACTCAATGCTTCCTTTCCCATACATTTTACACTTAAAACGGATGCTACTACCGGGGTTACAAACAGTCTGCCTGGGTCATAAACTGCCTTGCTGGCAATACCATTTCATACGAGTTATCAAAATGCGCTGCATAAACTCACCTGCTCGGCAGTGTAATGACATAGTGGCAGAAATATCCTCACAAAACGTTGCCTAATAGAGCCGGTTCAAAGACGGAAGCATTTTCGCAGAAAAAAGGAAACCACAACAAAGGCTCAAAGTTATCCGTTTTGAGGCACTGTACAGAGAAGTAGGCTACTATCGGCAGTTCACTCACAACTCAATCGCCGTTTACAAGTCAGTTTGTCACGTGTCGCTCGCGGCACTTTCTGATTGGCTGCCTCCTCTCAGCGGATGAGACTGTGATGCCTCCAAGGGCTATCGGACATGTCACAACGCGTTGCGCGTATAGGAACAGCCAAAAAAGTAGTAAATAACAGTCCCATTCGACTTGGGTTAGTTTTTAGCTAGTATTGTCCTGTAATGTAATATTTCCATGTGATATGTGTTCAGAGAATCATTCAAATGAAAGATTTCTGTGGTTGCCTCAAGTTATTTCTAGTGCGATGGAGAACTTACTCAATTATTCCCACAGGCTGGACTGCAACATAAACTATTGTTAAACTTCATGTCAAATCATATAGGATGCTTTAATTAGATGACCTCTGAGCTTGCTGAAAAAATTCTAGACTTCTTGACAGATAGCCTATATACTGGAAAAGATATTGGTGGCACGATTTAAAACACAAGAAGAGTGTTTAAGAGGGGGAGAAAGCCGTAAAGTTGCCGAGATGTGACGTTTAGGGGCAGAGGAAGCTGTGTACGCTGTGTCAACAGCTGACGGTCAACACAAACCATACATAAACTTTTGAGTAGCCAAACAAATTATTCAAAACATCAGTTGCATCCACGTATCTTCCTTTTCTTTACTAATTATTTTCAGCTCAAAGCAACTCTAGTGTCTCCTCAAGCAACAGCCACCAAAAAACTACTGTTGTTGCACGATCCATTCAGCTTTAGCACCAAAAACACTTCAATTCCTGACGTCATATGTACTACATGGAACTTGGAAGTACGAGTTTGCAGTGAGCACTTGAAGGCAGCAATATACGATCACAGCTAGTGTTGTTTGCACATCCCACGCTCTTCAGTATTATTTTATACATAGTAATAATGATCATAATAGTAATAATAATTTCGTCATTATCATTACTACAACTAGTAGTACTACTGCTACAAATAATAATAGTATATTAACAATAGGAACATATAAGGTATTAGTTTATATATAAATGCAAATATAACTTTTAAGATACACTCAAGGACATGTTTACATGCAAAATAAAGTGACATTTTAATTGTGGCTTCATAATAATGACTGATACAAATGAAATGCTCCTCATTCTACGTGTGGAAAGTATTATATCTTTTAAAGGTCACCCAATATTGAAGAAGCAGACAACTAACGGAAGATTTGAAATTATTGTGGTGAACAATGTTGTTCAACTGTGTAAAAACTACTGCTTGACCATGAGTACCACCGCTGCCATCTAGTGTACAAATGTGGCCATGGTGCATGTTGTACATTTACATTATCCCTTCATGCAGAACAGAAAAAGAAATCCCAGGCAATAGCAATGTAGCTTCTTTTCATTTTGCTTTTATTTCATTTCTTTCCATTGCTAAAGTACTGACACTGTTTCCAGTGTTAAGTGGCAGTTGTTTTTTTGTCTGCAACCCAGGTTTTCAGTTTTGAACTGAATAAAAAAAGCACTCGGTTTACATGGTTAATCAGTGTTTTGTCTTTATTTTAATATACAAAAAGATGGATGTACTCTCATCTAGTTTATATTTCTAAATGTTTAAGCTCACAGATATGAAGTTACCATTCATACTGTTTTAGTGAAACCAACACACATACGCACGCACACACGCTCACACTCACAAACAGTTCACATAAACAGGGAAGATCACACGATTCAGTCCAACATCCACTCACACCACAAGAGAAATGAACAATATATTGACTGTAAATCAAAAGAGGATTTTGTTTTCACAGGATTCAAACATGAAAAGGAAGAAACCTTTTACATTTGTCAAGTAAATATATACACGATAATTGGTACTTTTTTTTCACTTTTTTTTTTTTTTTGAAGATGAGACTCTCTCCATGTTAGTGAGTGTTACTAACGAGGTACTGCATGAGGTAACTGGTTTTTCTGTTCAGAAGAGCTGGGTGTAAGACAGCATTTGGAGGAAACAACCCATCATGGTGGATTTCCTACATGACCGCTGTTTTCTGGCACAACACGTGAAAGCACCTGGGTCACGATCAGCTCAAATTAAAAAAAAAAGAAGAAGAAGAAGAAGAAGAGAAAAAGTACTCCACGGCACTTTCCTATCTCAAGGTCTTAAGAGGTTTTCTCATCTGAACATGATCCAGGTGTGATGAGATGTACTTTTATTAATCCACAGAAGAAAATTGCTTAGTCACAGCTGATTTCAATGACTGGAACTGATATTCAAATGACTATTGCTGTATAATAAATATTGCTGGACTCACTGACCACTCACATGCCACTGTTACATAATTTCTAATGGGGCTGCATTATCAATCATGTGGTTATAAACACATCTATGATTTCCATACACTTAATCTGTACTTATTGTATTGTTGTGTTTCATTTTTATGTCCTTTACCAAGACTGCACAGGAGCAAGCGCTACAGACCACTGTTGAGACCACTGATTTGCCACAGAACTGATCAAAGCACAACAGATGGGCCTGTGTGTTGTCCAACTTGGCTAAACTATCACGGAACAGGTTTGAACATCACATCAGCGGGTTAATATTTGAGGTAATACTGTTCAAACTGGCATTTTAAGGGAGTGGCCATCGCGGTAGCCACCCACACTCAACCATTAGGATTTTTTTTCTTTTTTTTGCTGATAGAGACAATCCAACTACAAACTAAGCTTCCTAATGCAAGTGCTACCTACACAGCTTCTGACCCAGAGCAACTGATACCATTATTATCATAGAGATCAGTAACACAACCACTGTTCTTGAAAATTCAGAAAATATATATATATATAATCACAGGGCTAAATGTCAAAAATGATTCTTAAATATGTAGGGGTGAAAGTGAGAAGTCCTTTTCTGTTCATGTGAAATGAAAACAATAATGCCCCGATACTATATTTAAAAAAAAAAAGAAAGAAAAAAAAAAGAAAAAGAAAAAAAAACAGTGTTCGGCAACTGTGTGTACAGGTCTATTTACAAGAATCTGCCTCTGTTCTTTTAGGTTTTGTACAGCATTAACACCTTGACAATTGGTCAGGCTCTGTTAAAAAAAATCTCCACAGACAGAGGCCCAACCGGCAATAAAATATCTCAACTACTAATACACAATAAAATACATAAACACAACTTGAGATATACATGTAGAAAAAGCCTGAGGTACTTGTCAGAATATCTGAGGTCAGTCTGGAGGAGTAAGCAGCTGAGGGCTTACCTAGTCAACAAAAAAAATAAAGGAAAAAAAAAAAGAAAAAAAAAAGAATATTAGCCTCACATAATATCATGGAGAGTTATCACATGTTAGCGTTATATTAACAAAGAACACATGTACATCTACAAATCCTTGAGTATCCTGGAATAGTCACAGCAGCATAACGGACATTCAATGTTATGGTATTCATGTTATGGTACAACTATGGCATTGCATTTGAGACAAAGGCAACCATTTGAGCTCTCCTTGCATGACGTACAGTGACTGAGGTATCTGGGACTGGTGTCCAACTGAGTCGACTGAACAAACACCAATGAAATTAAAAAACAGACATGTTGCTTACTCAAGTATGGCCCTCGCGAGAATAAAACCAACTACCTTGTCCATGGTTCTTACTTTTGAACGCGCTCTTTTTTTTCTGTCGCACATCGTTAAGTCCTCAATTCATTCGCACACGTACACGCACACAGACATACGGTTTAAAATCAAGAATGTGTAACATTGCAACTCCAGACAGCATCCATCAATGCCCCTGGCACTGGCAAAGGAGTAACTCTGCATTTCTACAATTAAAAAACAAAAAAAATTAAAATCCAGGAATATTGTCCGTGATCGCTAGCTGGTTAGCTTGGCTCTCAACTTATAGAAAATGTTCCAAAGTAGGCCTACTGGATACCTGAGAGGTAGTTCCCCGGGGACAAGGATGGTTGTCCCGAATCTTCAATAGTCCAAACGTCCAATACAACTGCTCAGCTCCCATTTAGCTCTCTCCCTTAAAAATAATAATAAAAAGAAAAAAAAAACAAAAACAAAGCTGTGCTCCCGTTTTCATTGCCATCTTTTTTTTTCATTTCAGGCATTTGCGAAGTAAAATAAGGGTAGCACACACTCGAGTTTAAAAACGAGAAGCTTCGACCCCTGAGGAAGATGAATATATCTTGTCTAACAGTCTGAAAACGGTTCCTCCGAGGTGTGCAGCGCGGCGTCCGAGGTCTGGAGCATGGTTCGTTTCGTTTGGCTGCAGACGATCATGACCAGGCGGGAAAACAACAAAAGTAACATATGAGGTAATAAAATATAGACTAATGCAAAAGAAATACATGAGGTAATGACAGAATTTAAGATTTGACACGTGGGTGTTATCAGATGTGCCCGTCATATAGCTTATTACTACTTCTCCTTGAACTACAGCAGATGGATGTGTTAGTAAGATCCGACTTAAAACACCGAAAACATTAAAAACAGAAAAAATAATACCAATATTGGGATAAAATAGCAGCTGCATTCAAGTTGCTAGTTTGTTTTTTTTCGTTTGTTTTTTTTTAAATATTCACGGAGATCCGCTGAGTTTGGATTTGAAAAAACGAAAGTCAGGAGCTTGGGTGATGGATGGTGTCACCCGTTCAGGTACTGGACTCTTTGGGAGGTAGGTCCTCGTTGGTGAGCGACGTCACTATGGAGACGGGGCTGTCTGAGGTAGTGCCGTTGGTCGTCCTGGCGATCTGGCCAATGCGCTCCTCCACGCAGCCGGCTGACAGGCGGGCCTCCGCGTCGTGGTCCCAGCATTCCTCGATGGTCTCACACATCTGGCCCAGACCCTGCAGCCGCAAACAGGAAGTCGCATGAGAGGAAGTTTTAAAGACAAAAATGCTACAGATACCCAAGGGGGCATTTGTGCATTTGTGGGGTATATAGCCAAAGTACTACTGGTGTCAACAGTTTCTCTCTCTCTTTCTCGCTCTCTCTCTCTATACATGTATACACACACGCATACAAAGTTATTAAAGGTTTCCAATAGACCTTTTTCACAGCAGTCATTTTGACATGAAACAGCAGGTAAACACAGGTGTTACTAATGACATTAATTAAGGTTCTGTTCCATTTAGAGCCAGGGTCCTGCTACTGTTCATGCTGGCTCACCGGAAAGACTCTGCTGCACTGAAATGGAACAGAACCTTCATTAATGTCATTAGTAACACCTGTGTTTACCTGCTATTTCATGTCAAAATGACTGCTGTGAAAAAGGTCTATTTGACACTGTTGATGAAACAGACTGCCAAACACGTAGAAGATGGTTTCTGAACTTATTAGACTGTTACAGCTGTTCTATTATTTGCAGCTATCTGCTTGGCCATCATATCCACGTTACTGTTGAAATTAATCAAAAAAATGTTTGTGTGTAAATATCTCAGAAAGCACAAACAATCATCCCTACAATATTGTCACATATGGAAACAGGCATTTGAGATATCTTATTTGATTTTGTCCACATAGCTGAGCCCTTCTAAAAATACAAAGATGGGACTCGACAGGTGAGGAGCTCCATGTCCATCTATGGCGGGCTTCAAATTGTGGACAAAAAGATTCCAGTAAGATCTCACACATCATTTAAGTAAACAGTAAGAAATCCAGAACAGGTCAAATGATGTAAAAAGGACTGGCATTTATTTGTACAAGGTGCAAAAATGCCAAGAAAATGCAAGAATTTTAAAAAGGCACCTTGATGTAGATAAATATCACTCCTATATTTGGCATAATTTCTTCAATTTCTTTTTTAAGAAATAAGTGTGTGAGTTCTTGTTTGATTCTTTCTGGTTTGTGAACATAAGAAACTTGTGATCCTGAGACCACCGAGTAAGCGCAGACATTTCTCACTTGCATTATGGGTTTACAATTGCCGACATCACCAAGTACCAAAGTAGCCACATTAAAATAAATCCGAAGTCTTAGAAAAAATTCTGATGTGGCCTTGACCAATATGAAGTAGCGTAACTACTTTCTGTTTAACAAAGCTCTACACTGAACAAAGACAAAATGTGGATTCACAGTGAGGCTCAGACCTATAGCCTACATTACCAGACTGTGTAAAGTGGAAGAGAGGTGATGCTCGACATCCTGGCACTGACGCTGTAAATACAGAAGGCATTCTTCCAATATTACTCACAGGATGTTTGAGCCAGCAGTCCTTGATGACTGGACGCATCTTCTTGTGCACGACCACATCCTGCAGATCCTCCAGGGAGGGATGCTGGCCTATTTCATCCTCAAACGGCAGCATGTACTCGCTCGCCGTGCCTGGAAGAAGGGCAGCGGTGCCGACAGGATGGAAAGTACATTATGCAGTGATCAAGTTGGGGAACTAATGCAGTCTTGGCAGTGTGAAAAGGCAAAACAGCAAAAGCAAAACAGGTCTATATATTAATCACGGTGCATCTTTAAACCTGGTGAAATGGCTTTTCCAGACAAAAACAGAAACAGTCCTATGTGACCTTTCACCCCGGTTGTGAGGCAGCATTCCTGTGCTGTTTGACTCACCGTCAGACTCTGAGCAGCGTGACACCAGCTCCCACAGCACCAGCCCCATGGCGTACATGTCTATCCTCAGGAAGGAGTCTCGCTGGAAGTTGATGGCTCCCTCCAGCACCTCTGGAGCCATGTAACGCCTCGTACCCACCTGGCAGGACAATGGAGCCAAGTTTAAATCGGTGTGTGTTAAGTTTGTGAAGACAGCAAATATCAAACTGACGACTGTATATGTGTGTGTGTGTGTGTGTGTGTGAAATGTGTATGCAGGGTCCAAAATTACCCACTGAGTGCCAAATACAAATTTGCCTTTGTTTGGAGGTTAACATTGAATGCCTCAGTCAAACAGTCTTTGGTGTTCGCCCGTTTACAAAATTTGTCCCTGCTGGCCACCGTACAGTCACTGTACCTGACTATGAAGCAGTCAAATCAAACCATTGCACTTGTAACTATACTCAAAATAGCACTGAAAAGTGTTACACTGACAAATTTCTATGAAAAATACTAAAAGTTATTTTGTGTATTTCACAATTATGTCTCTTAACCCTTTAAAAAGGGCACAAAACAGTTAACTTCAGATACTGTGTGTAAGTGAATCTGTACACTGCCTGTCAACAAACAAAACCTGAAGTGACTGATACTTGGCCAGGGGCGAAAATATGTTTTAGACAATGTGTATGAAGTCGATGTAAATGTGAAATTCAAACCCACGGAGGCAGTTCCCTGGCTTTGCACAAGAATGTGAACACCCAGGTAGAAGTTAAAACCAAACGTGAGGTGATACGATACCTGGCCGTGAGTGTCTCCCGGAGGCTTTCCTGGCTCGAACCGCACAGCCAGCCCAAAGTCTCCAATGACTGCAGATAGATCCTCTCGTAGCATCACATTCTTACTCTTGAAGTCCCTGGGAAATGAATTTCAGGACAAAGTGATTACACTGTCTCAGGCATGGGGAAGTTTAATCATTGGCCCTGAACTAAAACTCATTTTGCAATTTACATTTATTAGGCCATTAACTTCGAGGGTAAAATGATTAAATCAAGCACAACCAGAGGAGAGCAGTACTAATTAAAGATCGGACTGAAAATCAAATACAACCACAGGTTTTTAATGTTCAGGGGACGAGGAACCAGGAACCTGAGAGGCTATGTTTCCCCTACCTGTGTGCAATGGTGGGTTTGGGCCCCTCTCCCTTGTAGCTGGGGATATCCTCATGGAGGTAGGCCAGGCCACGGGACATGGTCTCTGCTATGTGACACAGCTCACTCCAGGTCACAGTGTTACCCTTCAGGTGGTCTGTCAATGAGCCCTGCGCACACACAAAAACAGCAGGACCACAGTTTAAAACGGCATGAAGAGCACAGAGCACAGAAAGTGTGACTGTGATAAATGGGGTATTTCTGGAGCATCTCTAATAGTAATCAACGCTCAAGGACTTGGCTGGCCCTACGACTAGGCATTATGGCTTTAAATCACATAGGAACAGGAATATTTTTGTGCTTTCTGTCATTTTGTTGCTGGAAGCGTTGCCTTCCTATATCACCCTTAGTGTACCAACAGTCAAAGAAATATGGTCAAATATAGTTCTAGATCTTCAGGGGATCCAATTTCTTAACCAGGTAAAAAGTTGACAATGAATACACAAACAACATCCAGTGAATGTTGTGTAAATCTTACACGTTTACACAGACAAAAAGACCTAATGTCAAGAGTAAGAAGAAAAAGTAAGAGTAAAAAGAATTATCAGAAAGGATTCTGGATACGTGCAAAATGTATGTATAGCCAAAACTGATCATTGATATTACTAAAAAAAAAAAAAATCAGAATATATTATTAAACAGAGACGTCGCATGTAGCGGAACACCACTGACATATCTCATCGCCATGGATACAGGTACTGGCGTGAAAGCCTTGAAATTCATTATGCAAACATAACTCTGGTGCTTGGATCGCTATACAGCATCGTTCCTGGTTGTTAGCCAGAACGTGACAGAAAGCTCTTTTGATTCACGTCTGTAGCTTTGGCAGATTTGTTATATTACGTTTTGATGCATTGATGCTTTGTTTGCAAGACTGAGGACCAGTAGGCTCTGGTAGCCTGCCAGTATGCTACCAATAATAAATCACATTTTTTTGATAAAGCAGTAAATTGTTTTGTGCTGTTGCCTGCCAGTATGTTACCGGTAACAAATAACTATGCTTTTGATAAAGGAGTGAATTGATTTGTGTGATTAATTCAACCAGATATTCATTATCAGCAGTAGCAGCTGAAGTTGTAGCAGTAGTGGTAATAATCAGGCATCAGTTGCTTATATATAATTTCTGACAGCCACAGCCTTTTTGCCTGGACTCTAAACCACACATGAACATACATAATGCGTGAATACAGGAATTGGGCAGCGGTGTACTCACCCTCTCATGAAACTCCATGATGAGCCACAGCTCCGTCTCCAGGTTGGTTCCATGCTTCTCTGCTGCGATGTAACGCAGGAGGTTTTCGTGTCGCATCCCAGGGGTCAGGAATATATCCCGCTCATTTTGCCACGACTGCTTGTCCTGTACACACAACCACACACACACCAGAGTTTACATCATGTTTATTCATAAGGTACTTAAACAAACACTATCATTGAGCTATATAGAGGAAGAGGGGGCACAAATATAGATAGATCTGGAGAAGAAATATCACAGATTTGATGATGAGGCCAGAGAGTTGTAAGTAAAAGAGCAGCAATGTAATGGAGAGATGGCTCCTTTTTTTCTCATCTCTTGCATTTGTTAATCAAGTACTGGGAGCTGACAGCGCTGGCATACCTGAACGGGAAATATCTTCACGGCAACGTATTCGCTCATCAGCTGGGCCTTCCAAACACAACCGAAGCGCCCCCTAGCTTTGATCTCCAGCAGCTGCAGGGGCTTCAGACCCACCAAGGGAGAGGGAGGAGCTGGGCCAGGATCCTGAAGGACAGAGGGGGGAGACCAGTTACATCTCAAAGTTAAACCTCTGCTGAAGCTCCACAATAATGTCACATATGGGACAGCTTTACAGTGTCAGAAAAGTATTACAGATGTTTGCTTACTTCAGAGTTTTACTGAGGAAGAAAGCAGCAAATGGAGTCGTGAGAACTCTATTCCTTTACCTAGAAATTCTTAGGCTTGTCACTATGGGCCTGTGATGTTGGCTTTTTATTGAAGTTTATTTACACCTGCACAGGTGGGGGTACTGTTTTCGGTCCTGTCCATCTGTATGGGTATACATTTTTGTACAGTTTTTTACTTCAAATTTGAGAAGAATCGGTCAGAGGTCAAGGTCACAGGGTAAGGTCAAATTTTCAGCCCAATGCTAGTACAAAAGGGAATATTTAAGGGAATATCTATTTTTATAATGGCCGTATCAGTGAATTGGTAAGAAATACGCATAATGTTACTATTACACAATATTAAGTCATATATGACCATTCTATTGGTTACATGGCCTTTGACATTCAGTGACCTTGAAAGGTTGAACTGATGGAGAAATGCTGCACTATTATTGGTCCTATAGCATTTCACTGTCAAACGTGCACGGTGTGGGTGCTGCACTCTCTGAGTGCCCCTTCTAGTTTAAAACTGTATTTAACATGTATCACACATTTTGTTTATGATTTTATCTGAAACACTTTACAATATGATGAATGCATTGTTTACACTGACCCCAGCAGGAAACCAAAAATGTAAATTTAAAGTAATAATCCTTAATATGTTGATGTAAGCAAATATCTGTTTAGCTTCTTTCTACTGCTAAACTGATACAAAAGCAGCAGAATAAACCTAGGCTATACACAGTTCATGGACGCTTTTCCATTTGATACACTAGCCATTCAAAACAGTAAACACCCAGTGTTGTGTACATTTTTCCATGGAAAAATCTTGTGCCACACAGGAAGAGATGCATCTTGCATTACTGGCAGCAGCAAGAGCGTTTTTTTTTCTTTTTAATAAATAGCAGAAAAGTAGTTAGCATGAGCAGCGAAAGCCATTATGGCTGAACAGACAAAGAACAGTCTGGCATCTACAGAAAACAACCCACACCTATAGAAAATCCAAGGAAACAAAGTGCCAAGAGATCTCTGGTAGGTGCAGTAAAAAAAAAAAAAAACAGCAGTGACGGCTTAGCACCAAGGATGTCACAGATTGCTGCTTTAAAACGAGGCTGAAGAATGACCCGTCTCACCTCGCTCAGGTCTACATGGCCGTAGGGGGGTTTGCGGTGGCGGTACATCCACAAGGCCAGCACCAAGGCCAGGGACAGCACACAGAGAGGCAGCAGGGAGTACACCAGCACGTTGAGCAGGGACGGCACTCTGGGCGGAGGCCGGATTTTCACTGGCAGGGAGAGGAGCAGAACAGTTACAGCGTGTCAGTTTCGTGATATTTAGGTTATTGGCAGCATCGCAAATCTCCTTCACACATCGAATATGCAGTTTTGACAGGGGTGGGGGATGCTGCGTCTCACTTGGACAGTCCAATACTGATACTCAACATCCTATCAAGTGACTGCAATGTGTCACTGAAGAGTCTACCGAGTTTCAGATGATCCAACAGTGTGAAAAGCTGTCTATAGATACTCAGTGTCTGGGTTACAGTTAATCTTATGGTTGGAGTCAAGGTTAGAGTTACATAGAGATGCAACAAATGCAACTGACTCTGTGCTGAACACTGACTTTTGTTACCTCCTGGTTAGCTTAAAATCAACATTGGACTACCCAAATAAAATCACACTAATGCAAAATAACACTAATGCAAATCTAATGCTGGTAGAAGCACAAATTAGTGAGTCAATCAAGTCATTTGTAATTTTCATACTTCTACAATAATATATAGCCTGGATCTGATTGAAAGTTTTACCCTCCATTGTCGCAATTAAATAATCTAATATTTAAAAATTGAGCAGAAGCACATAATTCATAGCCACTCCATCATCTTACACAAAGCTAGAACTGACTCAAGCTAATGCATTCCTTCTGATTAGAGGAGCTGATTACAGAATCTTTACTTGCATATCCAAAATGCCATCAGTGTGCGAGGAACGGGCCCCCAAAGAATGGCTGCAAAAACATGGTATAGTAACACAAACCAGCTTCAAGCTTCATTACTGCATTGTGGGAGTAAACAACGAGGGCAGCCTTCATTTTTTATGTATATCAACGGGAACGCATAACATCGACAGATTAATGTTTCTGTCAAAAAAAGGGAGCGGGTCAGGTTTGTTTACGAAGAAAAAGACTTCCATTTCCTCTTTTACATTCAGCGAATATAGCATTTAAGGCACACGTCGTGCAGAATCTGTCACATCTTGTTAAACTTGCTGTCATGTAAAACCGTGTTTTGTAGAATCCTTGACAGCTGATGACAAATTTCTTGTTCTGCCCAGATGTTGTGGAGCTCCTTCTTTGAGGGATCAGCCTAATTTGAACTTTTGCCAACCCGATACATTAAAAAGCTTAATTCACTCCACATTAACAAGCTTAAACCCTAATCTACCAGGAAATATAGACAGCAAAGACTGATCAAATCACGTTCTTCTTTCATATTTTGCTATTTTTTCCCCACTTCATCGCTGTGAATAATGAATGCGTGACTGTGATGGCTGTATTCTCATGCGTGGCGATGTGAAACTTTGAGCGAAAACGCCACAGTGTCACGATGCGACCAATTAGCAGAAACAATCTCTCAGAACCATGACTCTCATTCACACAAAACCAAATGGCAATGTTTTGCGACATTTTGCAGGAACGTCTGGAAAATCTGTGTAAAAGGGATCATTGTGTTGATCATAATGTGATGAACGTGGTGCCTTCCACTACGACACGCAAAGCCAAGCTCCACTCCTGGTGGCTTGAGGGGCAAAGCAAAAGACCTATTTCTGCGTGTATTGTATGAAGGATGCATTTGCCACTCACCTCGGTTGCCACTGCCAATCATGTCAGGAAGGTGGGTGAATCTCTCATTGCAGTAGTTGCCCTCGCAGCAGCAGAAGAAGACCTGAGGGTTTTCCTCCATAGAAACACACTCTTGCCTGTGACAATTGAAGACACAGCCCCGTTATCACTCTGACAGCCCATTTACAATTGTTTTATAGCAAACACACCATTTTCAGACTCTTTAGGAGTGCCTAGTAAAAGGAATCCTTTGACACTTTGAATCTTACTTGCCTTCACCAAACACTGAAGTCAGGTGGCAAGAAGCCACACATATGTCAAAGTATTTTTTAAACACGATCTAAATACCACAGCATAACAACATCATAAAACAAATGTAAAGTGTTGTATGCATTTGGTTCGTTTACTGCAGAATTCAACCCGCCAAACTAACAGTGTTTCCCCTGTGAATTTGTTCAGCAGTGGTGCTTGGGGGCAATGTTTTGTTGTGTTCCCTTATCCGTCTCTGTTCTGGCTTTAATTCAGGCTGCAGTAATAAAAATGCATTGCTTTGGATACTTTACCATAATAAACAGATCAATACTACATATTAAGAGTTGTACAATAATGTCGACAAATTCGGCTTATACAGTTATTTAAATTTACAGCAGTGGCAGTAATTTTCTCACTGTGGTGCTGCATGAATACAGAGGAAACACTAATAACTGCGTGTACATAATGTATATTACTGGTGTCTTTCCATGTCTGACTCTTTTTCTATACCTAGCACTTTACTGTTATACATAAACCCTCTGGGAACAAAGTAATATTTGTCACATCCATTGTCTACACATTGTGGTTTCAACCTTGTGCACTCCTTACTGTTGGTTCATGGCAATGCTGCCGATGTAAAAGCCAGCAAAACCTGCACTGTCTGAAGCAGCTAAACCACGTTTTACAACGGTTTAATTCTCAATAAAACCAAACCCTTACCCTTTTTTTTTACCTGTCTTACAATTACCAATCTAAATAAAGGCCACAGATGGACTCTCTGGCATTGTCAGCACATGTTCTAAAATCATTGTATTACCTGTAAGAGCTTTACTGTCAGCAAGCCCTGAAGGCCCAGGCAATATAACTTAACAAGTCACAACTACTGCACAATGGATACACCCTTCTCTCATCTTTCAGGTATCCCAGTGTGAGACCAATCAAAAGAAAAATATCTTTGGATCAGAAACAGTAACAATACTAACTCTGGTCAATTGTGAACGGTTATTATTTTAGCTATGCATATGCCTACTGACCTCTGCCCATACTCTGCACTTAAATAGCACAAAAATGCAAATGTCCAACTGTTCATCTGGTATTGCATCCTGTTTGTTCTTTTTGTAACGCAATGTGTTTATATGTCTTGCTTTTACTGTTTGTTTTCACCTTTTAATAACTGCATCCATTACACTGTCTTATGTGGGATCAAGTTGTGTAAAACTGAATTGAAAGAACTGCTCTAAATATTCCTCTGTTGCTCTTAACTGCATGTCACTCGGGGTAAGAATGTCAGCCAAATGCCCAAAATATAAATGTAAATGTACAGCGGCGGCGACCCCGCTCAATGACCCAACCTGTCATAGCAGTTGAAGTCGTCCAGCCAGCAGCCTTTCTTCACCAGCTTGATGGTCCCTGAGGAGTTGAGCCAGGAGGCGTAACAGTGCAGCCGCTTGTCCTTCTCCCCCTCGCAGCGCTCGAAGCCGCTCTGGTTGGTCCTCTCCGTACGCCAGTTATCATTGTAGTACACACACTCGCGGGTCTCCGCTTCACCCAGACTGTACCCTGAGACAGACAAGGAGGACTCAATCAGCTTACATCTTAATGAATTGAAACTCAATTGCGGATGCACGGCATATGGTGCAGGATCCGCTTGGTGCTACAAAGAAACATCTCCGAGCACGGCTTCTATCATCAGGCTGGCACCCAGCCAAGTTGGGGAGCTCTCTGTAGTAAAAGAGGGGTTCCTCTGGGCTAAGAAATTGTTCCTGAATGGCAGTTCAGCATAATCTCATTCACTAGGAGATCATTTCAGAGCATAACAACTAAATAGAGGAAAAGGACGAGATTTAATTAGCAGTGGAAAAACAATGATATACCTTGTACTATAGAAATGCACCACAAACTGGCATGCTACTACTATAGATAAGGACTATTGAATGCTCAGTGACTAGGGCACATCTGGAAATACAGATAAGACGTTCTTCTCCTTTTAGGGCTTTTACTGTCATTTATGTAGGGGATGTAGTTTCTGCCTATTGAATGTTTCCATAACCACGGCTCTACCTGGTCGAAATGTAACAATAGCTGTCAATCTACTACTGCTACCAGTGTGTCTTTAACTTTAATGCCTTTACTATTCCTCTTGGTGGATTACATGTTGGCCCATTACTCAAGCAAACATGCACAATATACTGGTTTGATGAACATTCAAACAGACAACATGCTGTGGATGTCCTTCACAATATCCCTTGGACATTCATGCCCAATCTTTGTTCACAGAAAAAATAGTGGCTGTCTCTTTAAATCCCTGCCTATAGGAGGGTGCCCATCCCCCAATGTTACCCCCC
>OMKZ01000468.1:71743-86469 GCA_900302535.1 Neoniphon sammara
CCACCCATTACACACACACACACACACACACACACACACACACAAATACGTCTACTTAGTTGTCCAACAGGATACAAAAGATTGCATTATGGCATACAGGATGTATGCAACGACCATGATCCCTGCATGTTCGTTATTAAGAAAGGTATTAGGAAGCTGGTTAAGGGGACACACACACACACACACACACACACACACACCACTGATGCTCGATGCTCCATTGAGCCGAGATGGCATTTCTGATATCTTGGTCACATGATCCGGGAGGACTTTTACTACTAGATCATTCCCCAACCCCCCTCCCCCTGTCCCTTACTGAAGCTTACACCACAACAACATGGATTCTGGAGAAGCAGATTACTATATATTCCGACCCTAATCTATAAACCATAAAGGCACCAGCTCAGTGCAACTCCGCACACAAGAGACAGCTGTGCCTCAATGAAATTTGTATTACAATTCGAGGGAAAAGTAAAAGCATGTGAGAGGGAAAGAGGATATATATCGTTTCCAGACAACTGTTTAGCTGTTACGGGGCAAAATTAGACTGGGGATAAGTGCATTTCTGTCAGCAAGACAATATAAAATACCCCATGTGAGTTGCATAACCTGGACGGGGGAAAAAAGCTAAATAAAAGAAAGCAAACCTCATGCTCAATTTCACGTGGTAGCAAGTCACTGGCTTGGAGACGGAGCCGTGTAACAGTAACCTCAATTTGAGGTAAAGACCTGACTTCAGACAACTGCCGTCTCCTCGAATCAAATATTCATTTTAGAAAAACGTTGAGGGCGACGGGGTTTTAGCGGCTCTTGTTCAGTCCGCGACCACAAACAAGAGTCCAGACCTGGGATGTAGCCTATAAGGTTTCAGGATGTTGATGCAGCTGCTGCCATCTATTCTTGCCACTGTTAAGAAAGACATGGGGGGAACGCAACAGTTTCAATTTTGAACGAATTTTCAAATACGTGTCGTCAGCTACCACCAAAGACGTGAAAATGTATTTAATTACAAAGTCGCAGATGTTCCGGAAAACATTCGCGACCGAAAATAGTCTTTACTTAAGTGACAAACCGAGGAAAGAACGCTAACAGATGACAGAATAAGAATATCCCGTGTTAATAAATAACACAGCAAACAAAGTTTCGGCACCACACAGCGGCAAAAAGTCGCTCGCGGGTCCAAATTTCAACAGCAAACAATTACAAAAAAACAACGTGTTTGCGTCGGGATTAACGACTCGAAAACTGTTGCAATTTCATACCAACAATAGCTGCTTACCTGCGCATAAAGTTCCCAGAAGAAGTGAACAAGTCAGCCATGAAAAAGACATGTTCCGTTTTAAATACAAGACAGAGATTTCCTTCTCTTTCCGTCGCGAACATTAAAACTCAGGTTGTCCGAAACATCAGTCCAGGATCAAAACGACCACAGGCCTCCGGTCCCTCCAGCAGCCTAACCACCACAACGCGTGTCAATAGCCGCGACGCTGCAACAATGTTGCAAGAAAAGATAGGAGCGATTAATTGACTACGAGGCTGTTAGTCCATTAAAATGTGCACCATTTCGCATCGGAACTGAGTCTAAAAACCGAATACGGGTCTATTCCGCCACCCGAGACGAGAGCTTAGGTGTGTTTTATAAGGTTATTCACTTGAATAGTAGCACCGCTGCGTCGGGAGGTCGGTCGGGGTTTACATGCATGTTACTGATCTGTGTCCAAAATGGCTTCTAAATGGGGAATGGGCTGCAAACAGGGAAACCCGGATGTGTAAACACAAAGAGGGGAATTCAGGCAGCCAGCGAGTGACCTTAACACGACACTGGGGATACATCTCAGAAAAACCTTTATTTCAACTCTGGATTGGCTATAATCATATGCGAAAGCAACATAAATCTCCATAGCAGACGAAAGAAACGGTGTTGGTGTAAGATATGTTGTTTCCACGCTGATAATTGTTCCCAGTTCCAGCTGATACAACACTTGCACTTTCTGTGGTCTGAGTTGATATTGTGGTCTAGCTATCGGTTCCTATCATTACGCTCCGTTTTTAAATGTTGTTTGCAGATAGAATTTCACCGTGTTTTTATTATATGTATGGAAGAGGGCAGTATGTTTACTCACAAAATTACGTGTTTAGGAAATGTGTTGCGACTATCCCGTGAGAGCAATACAGCAAGTCCCGCGGTTGCTGTTAACAATCAGAGGTTGCAGTTTGCAAAATATCAACCCCATATCAACTCAACATATAGTAAAATACAAATTGAAGTAACCGAGGGGCGATGTATTACTAAAAAAATTAAATGTGTTTGGAAATATATATTTTGACTTCGATTTAGATTTATATCCACAGTTTTGTTATTTATACAGCTTGAGTTTAGAGCTTTAGTTTGTTCACGGAAATGATCTTTTATGCATAAGTAGCAGTGCTAAAAATAGCTGACCCAATTTGAAGTTATAGGATACAATAATAAAAAATAATTTAAAGACTATTGGCTGTAATAGCTCGTTTTACTCCCAGATAACAGTAAAAAATATAAAGATTTCATACAGCTAAATCATGGGTGAACTAAACTCTGATGGTATAAGCATTTCTATTCTTGTTAGAAAACAGAAACATCATGCCTGCGTGTGAAAATGATCTCCACTTTAAAAATGTGCCAGCACAAGATGCCGTTTTAATGTAGCCAGTGACTCACCAATTTGATCTACAGCTATATTTGGTGTAACATTAATAATTTTTCTCTTTTGTATTCTAAATATAAGGGCTAATCCAGGTAACCCACAGGCTCAGTTTACCCATTCCTCCCAAATCCCCAGTTTACAGGCAATTCCTTTGAGGACTATTTTCATACATATATACAACCTTTCTGACAAACTGGGTGGAGTTATAATCTCTTTTACAATCTGCTCAGCCAGTTTTAAAGAGATAATTCAGTATGTTACTATACAATAATTTATGGGCCTCCTTATAAAATGTAATTGTCACCTAAATGTCTTACATGATTTAGCTTGATTCATTTGTCCCGTACATAGTTTGCATCATAGTAATGAGGAACACCAGTTTCACAAAATTATTCCTTGATGAAAAATGTAGGGGTTTTTTTCTGTCATTAGGGAAAATCAACAATAGCATAGCACTGTTAAAATGCCATTAAGCCTTTGCTTCAAGGTCCCTCTTACCTTACATCTGTGACATCTAGACTAATGGCCAATTGGTGACACCAAGCCAATTCATGCAGCAAATGGCCTAGGAATGAGGTTAGGTATAGGTAATCGCTCTTAAACTAGTACCGTAGAGTGTAACTCAAGACAAAGCATTTCCTCATTAGGCTATCCTGTATTGACCATGTAATTCAATAGATGCCATGAGGGAAACTGTGTAAAGATAGATGTGCTGTTGTCATGGCAGTTGGTAGGGAAAGCACGAATGCTCGTTAAAGGTTCACCAGTCACAACCACAATATGGCATCCTCACATAACATGAGCGCATACAGGGTAGTGATGAGGTAAATAAAAAAGTGGGTAAACTATGAGCAGTGCTTTGTTTTTAAAACCCTATCTAATGTAACTTACACCAATCTGACACATCTTTCTATAATGCATACATACTGCATGCATAATACATATTACATACATATACATAATGCATACATATAGCATGCATAATGCAATGAATTTATATTTTAAAAATGTATATTAACTTGAAAAGTTGAGTTTGTGTAACAAATGGAAAGGTGGGCAAATTGAATTTGGGTGGTTAATCTACTGCCTCATAAATGGAGATACAATAGTTTATAATTGATACATATCTATTATTTCTGCTCTGAGGTTTTCTTTCTCCGTACAGCAGCTCCCAAAGCACCCTGTTAAGATATTCTTTATGTGTGTGTGTTATAGCCATTGAAAGTCCCAGTCGTGATCATTCTGAAAGCCTTGAGGTGAACATCGTGATCTGGACTCCTCACAGTAAAATAGATAAATGACACTAGGTGGTAGCAGCGCTCCCTGGGGCGTGTGCAGATATCTACCTGCACATTATCTTTCTTTTCTCTCCTGATTTATGCACTTTATATATGGAGATGACATACAATTTCCATTGTTTATTGCTGACAGTGCCAAATGGTCACTTGCATGGGGTGAGGGTGGTGAAAGGGCACGGCGCTCGTCATGCACAGGGGTGATTACAGCATTTGTGTGTCTTTGGCTTTTATTATAGCATTGTGTCATGTTGATTATTGTGTCCCAAGTCTGTTACTGCCGTGACGATTTTATTTCCTTCCTGGATAAATTCCCATCTAACCATCTGTTCAGTGCTATTCAGAAACAGAACATCTCTTGTAACTTGATAATGGATCCATTAGTATGAGGAAAAGCATGGCACTTTGTAGAGGTTCTGTAGTTACTGCACATAACTGCAAGCAATGGCCTTAAATCATAGCCTTTAGCCATTTCCACAGTGGACGTGGTGGTGGAGCAAGTGAGGAGTTTCAAAATAGTAATAATAAGATTGAATATTGTGTAACACTACTTTATTTTAACCTTAAATGCTTAAGTACAAAAATAAAACGACAAGCATTGTAAAATATTTTCTCCATCTTTTATTATTTTACAGGAGTCAGTGTGCGATTAGTGTGTATGCGCACTTGACAGAGTGGTGTGTTTGATCTAATCCTGCTCCATCACCATGCCAGCAACGCGGTTTTAAAAGTAGTTGGCCACCCTGCGAACGGACTGGATGGTGGGGGTCTCGGCCTGCCACTCTGTGTGGGTGCTGTAGTTTCCTCTCTCCACGATGTACATGCGACCACGGAAGTTGGGCTCCTCATACAAGACCCAGCTGTTTGGCAGGAGGAGAAAACAAAGCATTTAGACACACGCATGACTCTGCAACATCAGTACATTCGGGATTAAAGGAAAGAATCTGTGCATTGACCTCCACATCTGACTGGGCTCATGCATTTTTCTTAGCGTTTGTTTTCACCAGCCTGAAGCATCAAATTGGTGTAGTTTACCAAATCAGGACAATACAGATAAAGTGTAACACATTGATGAAGTATAATAACAGTCTAAACTTTCTGGCTCACATTGTGTGCTCCATAACGGTTCAAACGAATACTAAGCAAACAACAGGACCCAAACTGCCTCGCTGCAGAGATACATACGCTCCGTCTCCGTAGACTCTGAGGGAGTTGACGCAGTTCTTGGTCAGTCCCTTGCCCTGCAGGAATGGACAGTCTTCACACAGCTCCACGCACTCGCCGGCGAAGTTGGCTGCCTCAAACAGCTCCATCCTGTAGTGTTCTCCATGCTGGGCAAGGGAAGGACATGCTCACCCACTGAGTCATAGCAGCAACCCACATACCTTTCAACTACTGAAGACTGAATGTATATATATAGAAGGTTCATAGTCCATGTCCTCAGCGCTGTCTTGAACTGTCCCTGACGCTAGATGTGTGGTCCTTGCATCATTTGTGGCCATACATACTTTGCAAATTCCCAATGTGTTTATGCATTGCAAGGCAAATTTCTATATACTTAAGATAGTTGATTAAACTGATTAAACAAATCTGCAAAATGGGGACATTCACACCCATGCTTACCATTCTGATGGGCTTGCAGGAGCCCATGTGGTCATTATGGGCGTTCCAGCGCTGGAACTCGGGATACTCCCCGTGCTCCAGGATGTACTGCTGGCCCTTGAAGTCCGGGTGGTCGAAGCAGATGAAGGCCCCGCTCTCCACGCGAACGGAGTTGACCCTGTTCATGAAGCCGCGGTCCTGGAAGTTGTCGCACTCACCGCAGAGCTCCAGTTTCCTCCCGGTGAAACATTTCCCCTCATAGAACACGATCTGTTTTGGGCCACAACAATGAAGACAGCTTTCACACCGGGTTCCCCCATTGTCATTTGCTTTTCTTTGACTTTGTACCTTCAAGGAAAGTGCTAGACAAATCTCGCTCTGACTGACAGTGACCTGCCAGACAGCATCATAAATGAGACTTATTGCATGATTACAATTACATGTTTAAAGACTTATCACACAATAGTGCTATTCAGTACTGTTGAATAGTAGCTGTAAACTTACACTGAGGTCAGACCAGTCAGCTACAGTACTGTCATTGTATGAGGCTCAGGCTTTTGTTTGAGGCACACCTGCATAGGTTTGGGAAGGCTGTACTGCATGTCAAGGTGGCTGCATCGCACTCCTTGCTGTGGTACTCACCTTTCCTGAGTACTGCGACATTTTCCAATGTTGGTTGTCCAAACTAGTCTGACTGTATAAGAGTGGAAAAATTTGGACACCCAGATATATATGGCCAATAGAGTGTGTGGCGGTATCGCGAGGGCAAGGCAACAAAAGCTCAACAAAGGGGGGTTTAGACATTTTGCCACATGGACAGTTTCCCTTACATCTGGCAGTGCTGATATTGGAGTTTGGCTCAGGAGGGGGAAACAATAGAGTGGGTGAGATTTTGCTTTGATTGGGTTTTGAGAGTGGTGTTGCTCTGAGTGGAGGTCGCAGAGTAAGATTTGGGATGCATCCAGACAGCAGGAGATGAGGAGCAAAACAAACACAGCCCAGAGAGGGGAACGCTAAAGCAGCAGAGATGCAGCCGAGGTCAAAGGACACGAATGGCCTGGTGGAAACAAGGAGCAGCTCTTGGTATGAGCTAGGCAAGCAGCTGAAGAAATGTAGTAATGATCAGACGGATCATGCATCTATCCATCCAGCCATCTCTCTCTTTTCTAGACCTTCTTCTCCCTAGCAGCTTCCTCCACGCCTCCTCACCCTCCTTTGGGCGAAGAAGGTGTGAATAAATAATTAGCACAATTTTGACATTTTTTTTGAAGTCTCTGTCTATGAAAAGCTATCAGCAGGAGGCTCTTGGTTGCAACATCAAAGACCAACAATTTAAGGCTGGACAGGTGGCCCAGGAACCCAGACAGATAAAACCTGTTTTTCAAGTATGACTCCGGCTTCAGCTCCTCCTCAGAGATACACAGTAACTACAGTATTTTACACCAACTCTAGCTACAGCACTGGAGTACTTGCACTAGATTCCGTGTTTTAGTATTTATTCTTACTTAACCACTACTAAGTACAGTGAGTCATTCAGCCGTCATTCAAAAGCTATAATTGAAATTTGAACTATAGCAGTATAAACTAAGACAAAACCACCCCGAACCATGATAATGACACATGAAATCATTTGAGCAAGTGTCTGCAATCTAAGCGCTATGCTATGATTGCATTATGCTATGATCTAGGATCTTTTTCTCTGGCGTGTAAATCCAAACATTATGTGCATGTTTGCGCCTTATGTAAATAGATGCCAGTCCTTTGCGCATCAGTTAAAGAGTAATGAGCCCAAGGTTTTAGACCTCATATCAGCCAGCCACAATCCACCTAAAGCAAACAAACCTTTGACTGATACTCTCTTGGACAGACTCTTACGGTACAAATCTCTTTAATTCAAATCTTTATTGGACTGTGTGACAGCATGCATACTGACGGCAGGCCTATAAATTATATAGGGGATAAGACAAAGGGTGGAAACTTGTTTGTGTAATGCAGGAACTTGAGCGTTGGGAAACCGCTACCTCTGAACACACTATACCCAGGGTGAGTGAGGTGCTGAGCATACAGGCTTGACTCTGATACACCTCTTCAGGGGACGTTGCTATGACAGGACAAAGTATGAGCAGGTATAAAAAGGGGCGAAGTCAGTCATCACATCGCATTTATTGACAGGAAACCAGAAGGGTACGTACGCTTGAAGCACTGCTGTTCTTTGCATTTGCATTTACTTCTTTTGCTATTCTCATATAAGTTGTATTTACTCTTTCATTTGTATTTTGCTTGTTTTGAAGCATTATCAGCGCTGTTTCAAATGAATGAATGCAAGCTTGGCGATGTCATTTTTCAACACAATCAGTGCAATGTCAATATTAGCTGGAATTGGAGTTGTTTTCTCTTTTATCTGCATTCATCTGTCATTCAGATTTCACTCGCTTGTAACTCTGTGTGTGCATGCTAATGTGCAGGTACTTCTGCCTAAACTTTTGATGGTAAAAACTATGAATTTGCAATAGATCCTTTAAATTTCTGAGCCACTCCTCTCATAAAAAGAGGCTTTGCAGTGGGGTTTCCTCACTGTAAAACATTACGCATATTAGGAGACATGCCATAAACTCTGGGAGTGCTGATAATTCACATGCATGTTACCAAAGTATTGCTTTCTCTCTCACGCCAGGTTGCAACATTGAACAGAATCATGAAGCTGCTGGTGTTGGCTTTGGCTGCTGCCCTCCTGTTTACAGCTGGTGAGTCTGTCACTGATTCTCCGCTATATAAACAGTACCTGTTAATCCCCAGGCCGCTGTGCAACAGGGAGGTCTGCTCTCTCTGTTAGTCAGCACTGCATGGCAACTTATATAATCTCATCAGACCTGTGTGTCAAAAAGTCACAGGCAGCCACAGATAGGTGGGGTTTTACTGCAGCGGGAGTCAAGGAGTCTCATGAATTTTATCATCAAAAAGTGAATTAAACTGACTTTCCTGCAGTTGTGTAAGCTTTATGGCTTTTTTTTTTTTATCATTCTATGCAGCTACACCCATTCATTCAACACCAAAGCATAGGCTCAAACAAACCATAAAAACCATAAAACCATAAATTGTAAACCTATTCATCTCTGGTTAGAATTTAATTAGTTTAACACTGAGTATGCATTTGCTGTGTCAGACAAAGCCTATTATGCATACCTTAATGTTACAGTATTGTGATTAACTTGAGACAGGATTTCATCTGATACACTCAAGCATGAAAAAACATCAACTTGAGTGATTTTCCAATGCAATTCTGTTTTGTTCCACAGGTGAAGCTCTGGACTGTCATCGGTGCATCTCCAGAAAGGCTGGAGGAACTTGTGAGCTGACTGTAGAGACCTGTAAACCAGAGAAGGATGTGTGTGCCGCTGCCAAGTTCCTCAGAGAGCCATGTGAGTTTCTCAACACACTCTGTGCACCACAGGGTGGATCAAAAACTTTAATATTCTATCGTGAAAACACAAATTTCAGTTTAGGCTTGCATTTTGGATTGGTGGAATTGACCTTTAGTACCCAGCCAAGTATTTACATCATCTTAATGTTAAAGAAAAAGTTCTCTTAATATTTTTTGCCCTATTTGCAATATAAACCACAAAAAAGCACCACTAAATCACTACCAGGACAGCATGTAGAAAGTCACCTGTTTGTGGACTATTAAGAATGCATGAATGTTAAAAAATAGATAGGCTCTAACATGGTGACATGTTGCCTAGAGATTTAGGAGCACACGTTTTGCTAAAAGTCAACCTGTTTCCTCTTTTTTTTTCTTCTTAGATGGTCAGTACCAGAAATGCATGTCTCTGTCAGACTGTGAGATGCTGCAAACGAACGCCTACATCGATATGACATGCTGCACAGAGGACATGTGCAACACTTTTTAGAGTTTGATTTTACCATCAGCCAGGACACAGGAGAATGTGTCTAAGTGCCCTTGAGCAAGACACTTCCACTTGTTCCAGCAGGTTTTCTCAGACTGTGGTTTTACTGTGTATCTCCCAGATGTGAATGTGTGTTAGAATATAAAGCAGACCACTGCTGAAAAGGCATATGTGCTCAGGAAATCCATTCCCTGGATAAATAAAGCTTTTTGAAAAAAAGGAATGTGTGTGTGTGTGTGTGTGTTCCCAAAGATCCACAGCGATGCCTGGAAACAAAAATCATACATTAAATTACAGTGGGAGGAATAATAATGCACACTTGAACCTGCATTACATAACCACTTTTTGCTTTAATGATTACAATCAAAAACATTTGTACAACATTTTCAACATTAGAAAATGGATGCAGATTCTTTTTTTCTTTCCTTTTTTTTTTTTTTTTTTGGCTGACAGTAACTGCTATGAAAACAAACTGAGGGACAGAGAGGTGGGTACTGCGTGGAAGATGAAGTAGAAAAAGAGCTGTATAGTTTAGGGGGCCGGACAGCTGGTGATGTATCAGAAGAAACGTTCGTGTTTACGCAGCCATTTTCCGAGCAATATGCATGGTACATAATGACGTTTCTCTTATCTCTTGTTGCTTCGACAGAGAGGGCGTAGTAGCCTATGTGGGAACTGCATAATGAGAAGCTGAGATACATACAGCCACTAATATCTCTGGCTTTAGATACTGGAGTCATTATCACCTAGCACGGGAAAACATTTTTTCTGATACACCGGAATGAAGATCTGTGTTTTGCATCAGTGCTGAGCACAGAGATGGCGGAGGGGTGGAATGTGGGTAATATAAGACAGGGAATCACCACTCATCCTTTTTTTATCAAACAAACAGAGAAAAACAAGGATGACAAAAAGGGGAATAGGAAATACTGATAAATAACAGTGGAATCAGAGCCATAAATAGACAGTATTGGATATTTAGGACCCTGGAGAGAGAGGGGGGGGGTGGAGTCAGCTGAGGTGGAGGAGAACTGGCAGCTAGCCTTCAAGTAACGGGATATCCCAGTGCAGTGTCCTGTGTGTTGATTGGGCGGCTCTACATCATGGAGCAGGACGTCTTTCCCGGCTGCACGCCGCCGTCGATCTTCTCTGCCTCCAGGATCATCCTCCGGAAAACCTCCACGGCCGTCTGGGAGAGGAGGACAACACACACACACACACACACATGTGGGACGCTGTCAAATGTTTCAGGAGACACACGGCAACATATAATACATCCACAACATGGAGACCTGACTGTTTATTTACATATATAGACAGATAGATGGACAGATAGACAAATAGACATACAGATAGATAGATAGATAGAAAGACAACAAATCCAAGATCAGCTATAATAAATATTACCAAACGTGGTCAGCCACATTTGGCCTCAGCTCTTACCTGGTTTTCTTTAGCTGAGGACTCCATGAAGGCAGCATTCCAGGATTCGGCTAATGCTTTTCCCTCTTCACAACTGATTACTCTGGAAAAAAAAAAAAGAACGGGGCTAGTCAGTCGTGCCACAATGTATAAATATTTCAGAGTATGGCTGCAGCGTTGACTCTGACTAACCCAAAGAGTTCAAATCCTAAGATTTCTGTTCTTATGAAGCAATGACAGAGGGGTAAAAACATGCTAGCTCGGGACAGACTCCTCTCCCCATCATCTACGACATCTGTGGACCAAATATCATGCTGAGCTTTACATTTCAGCTGTCGGATATGACTGGTAATGGTAGTGATGAAGAATTGGTGATGCTAACAGCTCTGAAAGGGGCTTGAAGTGCCCCGCTCATGATCCATGTGTGCCAGCGAGGCTTTATGTATGCGAGTGTGTGCAACAACATACCGCTCCATATGTAGGTCGTTCTTGTTTCCGACCAACATAATTGGTACTCTGCAGGGGGAAGGAAAATAAAAGGCACACTGGAATTATGTATGATACTGTATCTCTGAATACCCTGGACTGCAAAATGAGAACAAGAGGCAGTACTCACTGAACTTTCCCCACCATATCCAACAATTTTTCATGGATAACTTGTACGACTTCGAAACTGGAAAAGACAAGGGGGAAGCGTCTTGTCAGCGCTCATGAACTTTATGCAGCCCAGTCAACCATATGGGAAGAGCGCTTTTTTATATAAAGGGAAATAAAAAAAATTACCTTTTATTAGATGTGACTGAGTAGACCAGAATGTAACCATTGATATCTATGGAGTAAGTCTGTGGGAAGATAGAATACTCATCCTGGAAAAGGACAGAGAGTGAGGAAAAGAGTAAGAATAACAAGAAATCATGCTGGCACACTAAAAAAACTAAAGTAAAAGGAATTCTTGCACTTTTGACTCCATTAAGACCTGCACAACAGATGTGGCGCAGACTAATCTTTAAAAAGTGCTAATCTCAATGTGTTTGGATTTAACACGACTCAAAAGATGAATGACTAAATGAGGGGTTAGCAGGAAATCCATTTAGCATTGAGTCATACCTGCCCTGCTGTGTCTACCAGCTGAAGATGGTACTCCTGTCCATTTATTGTGATCATTTTAGTGAACGCTGCAGGTAAGAGAGAATATGTATCAGGAATCCACCACTAGAAATTATAAATGGAACATTCTCACAGATGAGGTTGAGTCACGAGGCCTTGAATACAGCCGATTGTATCCTCGACACTCCACATTTCAGTGTGCCGATCCTTTTCTCAAGATATAAAAAGTCAGTGAGAGGGTTTCTTTTTTTTTTCTCTCTCCCATATTATGGATCCTTTCTGGGTTGCATGGTATCACTGAGTTCATTCACCACAGGAATGTCAATATCTGCCTGGAGATGTGTCATATTATCTACAGCACGACTGAGGGATTGCTTTGCCTGCAGCATCTCACTGATACCGCTGACACTTCACTTTATGTTAAACCACCCAGAGATTATATATAGATACAGACACAGACCCCACACATGAGAATGATACAGTGAGGCGCTGTATGTGAGGGAACATGGTAGGTTAGGTAAATGTAGACACGGTTCTGGAGGTCGATGGGAAATACATAAACTAATGTCAAAGTGTCCTCGAGCTCCTAACTGCTCCAGTGGAGCAAGACTGTGAGTGTACTAGACTATATAAAGGTTAAAAGGCTACCACAGCTATCATTATAGAACCACTGTTGTTATGCTTTAAGGCTTTGGACCAAATGCCTAATAGCCATGTTTGATACTGCATATGAATAGTGCTTGCAGATATTGCGCCATATGCCTCAGAAACACTGACAACACAAAGAGCATTCGATTTGAAGATTTTTTTTTTTTTTTAATAACAGTGTAGAAAATCCTCACTTACTGTTTTCTATCGTTGGGTCATAGGAGTCAACAAACTGGCCTTCCACAAACTGAATTGTCAAAGAGGACTTTCCTGCAAAATACACATGATTATTATAAACAAGAAACTTGTCATATGCTGTAAAAGTTTAATGTTGGGTTTTAGAAATGTGTGTGTCAACAATGGTGGTCATCCTGTTTGTAGCTCAGGCCTATCCAGTATCCAGGTGACAGTGGCCTATGGGATAATGGACTAATAGCAGCCATATCTCCATTGTGAAAAGAGAAATCCTATAATAGCTATTAGGATACTAAATATACACATCGCAGAAAATAGGTTGCAATAAGTCATAAAATTCACCATAACAATCATACAGATTAGAAGATGCTATAAATTCACTATTTAGACTCACTGTTGAGTACCATACATACAATACAACAGCCAATGGGAATACTACAGTTATTTGTCGTTAGTGCTGGTATTCTGGCCGGGCCTCCAAGCCTGCTATTTATATATATATGCCGTCTTGGCATCCTCCACACCCTCTCACATCGCAAGCAAATCTCTCTTCTTTTGGCACCCGAAACGATAAAACAAAGTGTACAATAATGCGTCAAACGCGGTGGTGCCTTTGGGCCTCCGTAGGCTAGTTAGTACATGTTACAGCCTAGCATTGCCAGGGTTACATTCCTACTGGGGTCATCCATGCCTGAAATGTATGCGCTGATGGAGTAGTACGGATGTAAGCGTCCACCTAAGGCCATGTAGGCATAAAAATGTCCTTTACAAACGGTTCGTAGTAGGCCCGGTGTTTGCCAGAAACGGCAAGGCTACGTCTCACCTGGTGGCGCTCATTCGCTCTAGTAGTGAGATGTTGCGTGACAGATCCGACTCCCTGTAATTTAAGTCTATTATAGGAGGCGTAAACCGCTCTCAAAACGGCCTTAAAATGACCCGGAGGCCGTCAAAATCCAGCCCCTCCGTCGCATCTCAGGCTCTTTGCCCGTAGTGTGGGTCCTGTACGCGTCGTTTGATCGGGACTCACCTACGGATCGGTACCCGAGGATGGCGATTTTTCGTGATTTCGGCTGCGGCATATCTCGTACTGGTTATCGCATCTAGTCCTCGGGGTCTACCGCAACCTCCAACAGGAATGGCATCCAAATTCAAGGAGCACAGAGATTCGACATAGGCCTACGATTGATGGCAATAATCCCCGTTTTTATCTATGATTACACGGAATTTTACGTCCGCGGCTAGAAAAAAAAATATATTTCAGGTCATATAAAAAAGCATGGAGTATCTATAGATCTGTAATAACTGCGTCACTCCCCTTTGCAATGTAATGAATTAGTAATGAATTCTCCGTCCTGATTGGTTGCGCGCGGAGCAAAGGCGAGCCTTGTCGCCTCTTGTAAAGCGGTGATTGGATTAAGCAGCTGTTGGTCAAGCAGCAAGGCCCGGTCTCTGAAATGTGATTGGCTGTTACACATTTTATGACGTGCTGGGTGGTCGGGGGCAATGTCATTCATATCTTTAGGGTCAGGGAAGCTGGCCAGGCTACTCGTCAGTGAAAACGTCATCAAATTTATATTTTACTTGCATGCTTCTCTTACAAATTATAGTAAGCCTTTGATGACTTTTGGGAGGGTGCAATATGAATATGACGTTAAATGTATGACTCACTATATGATTATTACAAGAATACTACAGTGACAACATACATGAGATATTTAAAAAAATATACCATTTAGTATCATAAGGTCACTATAAAGTCACCATTAACCTACTACGCACAGTTTTTATATATTATGTTATATTGTATTTTATTATATTATATATATTATATTATATTATATTATATTATATTATATAAACTCAAACTC
>OMKZ01000469.1:1043-22899 GCA_900302535.1 Neoniphon sammara
ATTTATTAAAGCCAAGTGACCCTGCTGTGTCTTTCTTCTTCCTTTCCTCTGTCCTTGGCTCTTCCTTGACTTTTTGTCAAACCAGATATCACTTTGTAGTTGTGTTACAATTGTCAACACTGGTAGAATAAGAAGAGCTTTCTTGTTTTAACATATTATTTCTCTATTAAACATGTGTGTATTCTTTCCTCATGCAGTCTGTTTGCATGACTGAGCCATATTTATGTAAGCCCAGCCCCGGTTGAAACAGTGGATGAATTGATAATTATGCAATTACATGAAAGAAAAGAGAGAGAAGAAAGGCAGAAAAAAGCAGGGGGAGTCAGTAAAGGAGAGCACAGAGAGATTGGCTGACCTCTTATTAGAAATTTGTCTCCTGTAGAGACAGCAAGGACAGCAAAACCAATCAATGAAGCCAGAGCCACTAATGAGCTCCAACTTCCAGCACATTAGATCAGTCCAGGCCACCGCAACGTTTGAAGAACGTACACCAGAAGGTATCACACCTTCACAGTTAAACAGGAAAATGCTGCTTTACTCTTTGCTAGTGATTAGCTATAGGTAGTAAGTAGGGAGCGGAGATCTTGCATATTAGTTAATGTATAAAAGAAGGAAAGGACATTACATCATAGTGACAGTATGCCAAATTTGCAAAACTTTGGTGCATTATAATATTTAAGTCATGAGGACAGGCATAGAAAATCCCACTGTAAACCACTATACCCATTTTATTTCAGCTTTGACAGGACAGAAATTCGACTGTATAACAAAACACATGATACATAATGCAGTCTGCTGTTTGGTCCAGTGTGTACCCTAGTTGTCCTTGTTATTGGTGTCAAAACATTGGGATTAAGCAGCTGTTTAAAGCCCCGCATTAAGCCCAGCTCTAGCTGACGATAACAACATGATTTTAAAGCCATAGTACAAAACTTTTACATATGAATAACATTTGTTTCATTCTATCTAATACGAAAGAAGTTCACACAGTGGTGATTAAATCTGTCATGCACCGATAAAACTCCCTGCATTTTGCATAATTGAGAACATTGCATAGCTGGTGTGTGGCGACATTCCCATGCTGGTACACAGTTGACCTTTACAGCAAACACACTACACATTTTCTTTTAATTAACATTGTAGCATGGCTAATTACCTCATCTGACAATTCCATGACCCTCATGGTTTTTTTCTCCTGTTTTCCTTTGTGCATAAAGACTGAATAGCATTCCCCTGTGCCCTCCCATGCCACCTAGAAATTTATTTTTCGAGTGGCATTTAATTTACTACCACAAGATGAAGACAAATCATGTAGAACTGGAAAGTTCTATACTGCAGGTTTAATGTTAACCACATCCAAAAATAACATTACATAAACCAATATATCAAATGTGAGCTAATTAACAGTATAACAAATTACCAATAATTCTGACACCTGGCTCAAGTAATAACCTGTTCAGCTAGCTTGTAAATGGAGGGTGGCAAACCCATTCACCACTTCACACTTAACAGTTTGGACTCACATGCTGTGCAGTGACATAATGTCCTTTCCTTCTTCTGTGCGTTCCTCGTTACATATAGCATACCATTTGCACCTTTCCACCATGTCAGCTTTAGCATGGTGTCGTTCAGACTGACAGTGTTGACATTTCACTGTAATAATACTCCCCCAGTGGAATGAAGGAGTGTGACACCAGATGCAAGCGATGCTAATGAGGCCTGTGTGTTTCAGGGTATCTGGGATACACCAGTGGCTTCTCCCTCAGCTGCATGGTCTTCTTCCTCATTTCAGTAAGACCTCTGACTTGTGGTGTCAGTGTGTGTGTGTGTGTGTGTGTGTGTGTCAACTAGATGTCATGTTTTCTGTTACTTGCTTACTGGCAGAAATATAAAAGCAGCATATTCACTTAGACTGAAATGAGCCAGTAATAAGATGTTATTTTTTTCTCTTCCCACCAGCTCTTTAGTATTCCCTTCTCTCTCTGCCCAATTCGATTGGCTAGTGTTTGTATCCTGCAGTTCCAGACTGCGTTGGTTCTGTGTGTTTCTCTGACCTAGTTTTGGTTGTGTGAGCTGTAATCCACACGTTGCTTTCTCTCTCCCTCTCTCTGTCTCTCTTAGTGCCCAGCAGAGCCTTGCCATATTTTCAGCCTGTCTGTATGCTAGCTGCATCCCACAGCCTTTGTTTCCCGTTAACGCCTTTCCTCTCTGCCCTCAACAGGTCATCTACAAAAAATTCACTGTCCCCTGTCCGTTTGTGGACTTTGCTTTTAACGGCACTGTCGGTGCAACAAATGACAATGCTACAGACCCCGGTGGGGACGACAGCCATGAATGTGTTCCCAAAATGGTTAACCTCAACTCACAAGTAGGTTTATGCATGTCACTCCTTCACCTCCCTCACATCCACCTCTCACCGTCACCCACTTGCACTCATACTCATCTTTAGCATGTTGCTAATGACAGTCTACGATCCAAATATCACACACCACAGCATTTTGGCAGCATGGAGATCACACTTGGTTTGAAGCACTCAGCAAACCCCAGTTTCCTCAGAATGGAGGTCAGGGCTTTTTTTTTTTCAAGCTGTTTATGATAAGCGGCATGATAGGGCTTAAGTGAGGCTCAAGGGATGGACAGTGAGCCCTGACGTGTCTTCACCTGCTAATAGTAGAGTAAATATTACTCTGGCATTCTGTCATAGTACAGCGGAGTTATGATGTTTACCCTCTGTGGACCAAATAACTTGGGTATGAGTGAAATAGGAAAAACTTTCTCTAAGGGGGCAGGACTCTTGAAAGACCCTTAATTGTAGCTAGCTTGAATTGATTGTATCATTACCTATGTCACTGAAATGTATTTATACTACTTTACCTTCTAGTGCCTTAACAAGTATTGATTAGCTGTCGCTGACTTTTATGGAATCCTATTAAATCTTTATTAGGATCCCCCAAAGATGTGTGAGATTTTCCTAACCCAGGCTAGTAAGCCCAATCCCTGCTGCTTAGCAGCTTACGAGGAAGGCATTTTTAAATAGGCTAAAGCTGGTCAGTCGCCAGGTCCAAGTTAATCACAGGAAAACAATTAGCTCTCTGTGATGTGTCTGGGGGAGTAATGGGCAGTAAAGCGCGAGGTTGGTGGTAAGACGTCTGGGATGGCGCCACTGTATCTATGGTGACCTGTTGGGGTTCATTTTCAGACGGCCTACACCATCCCCATCCTGGCGTTCGCCTTTGTGTGCCACCCTGAGGTCCTGCCCATCTACACAGAGCTGCGCAAGTATGTTCCCCTTCCCAGGAAGCTGAGCTCCTGCTAACTCTTGGACGAGAAATGTTTTACATGACAAAGAGGAAAGCTACTACGTCTGCTTTGTGCTTGGCTAATCATAACCCAGTCACATGCACTGCTTTCTCTTTATTTTGAGATATGAATGCACTGCCTGATGATGTAGCATGGTGTTAGTTTCAAATTGTCATGCTGCTTTGAACCACTGTTGCGTGTTTTCCTAAGATTAATTTCAGTGGCTTATTGAATCTTTGAGGCATTTTCTGTGTACACAAACTCTAACAAAAGGATGGTATTTTATGAATAACTAGGCTACCTACTCTGCGTATGTGGTGTATGTTGGCTTATATTTTGACAGGAGATGCCCTGATGGTTTGTGTGTTTGTGTTTGTCTGTGACATCACATGGCAATATCTTCTGATTTCAGCCCCACCAAGAAAAAGATGCAGCATGTGTCCAACATCTCCATTGCAGTTATGTACACCATGTACTTCCTGGCTGCTCTTTTTGGATACCTGACTTTCTATGGTGAGGCCTGGCCCCCTCCCATGGCTCAATATTCTATCTATCTACCTGTCTATCTGTCTGTCTGTCTGTCTGTTTGTTTGTCTGTCTCTGTCTGTGTCTCTATCTTTCTATCTATCGTGTCAGTCAGCCCTGTTGCTGCACTGCCTCATTTGCTTATTATTTTGTTTATCCATGCTTCCAGGGAGTTCATAATTGTGAAGCTGGGTCATTGTTTTGAATTTCATTTGAAAGTTAGTTTTCATATCAATACATGTTGTTTGATCTGAATCATAAGCACAGCAAGAGAACAGTAATCCCTAAAAAGCATGGTGATGCACCTACTCCCTCTAGTGGTTGTAGCTCACATAATAGCCATTGCTATGCTAAGCTACTGTTATGATGTTACAAAATGAGTCTGTTACACTGAAATATTGCAAAGGACTCTTGTTTCACTTTTATTTTGCCTGTCTGTAACACAATATTTTTGCATTTCACCTTTATTTTACCTGTCTGTAACTCATGATTTTTGCGCTATCAAAAGTACAAGTGAACTTTTGCCAGTATATGAGGGAATGCTCTTCCTTGAGCCTCACCATCTTTGGACCCACTCTATTATTTTGTGTGTTTCTCTCCTCTAGGCGAGGTGGAGGCTGAGCTGCTCCATACCTACAGCCGTATTGACCCGTATGACATTCTGATTTTGTGTGTGCGTTTGGCTGTGCTCACTGCTGTCACGCTCACTGTGCCCATTGTGCTCTTCCCTGTAAGTCCATTTCTGGCACATAGTGTACAGTACACACTGTGGCTGACAGGCAACTTATAATAAATGCTATTTCCTCATACAGTGACTCTGTCTAGTTTCACAAGATTTAACATGGCTTGCCCCTTGTTGTGATCAGGTACGGAGAGCAATTCAGCAGATGCTTTTTCCCAACAAGACCTTCTACTGGCCCCGCCACATTGCCATCGCCCTCGTCCTGCTCAGTTTCATCAACCTGCTGGTCATCTTTGCCCCCAACATTCTGGGCATCTTCGGCATCATTGGTAGGTCAAACCAATCCTGGGACGAGGGTGGTTTTGTCTCTGCAAATTCAACACATCTTGGGGCACCAAAGTTTAGACAGGGTTGGTTACTAGTGGATGCATACAAACAAATCCTAGTGAATTTTCAAGATCTATATTTAAGCTTATTGCAAATGGCAAAATTGGCAACTAGCCTATTTTTCAATTTTGCGCATCTGTCTTAAATTGGGCTTATTGTCAAAATTTATCAGCAACATTTCTGTTTCAGAGTGACGCTCTATCATTGTCTCAGCTGGAGAACAAAATTTACTTAAATGTCACTTAGCTGTGTACTCACATGTTTGGGAATCCTATTGTTTAAAGACTTCCCAGTCATTGAAAAAAGTGGAAAAATACTGGGTGCTCCTAGCTAAACTGTGCAAGATAAGATTATTAAAAGTGGGTGCTCATTGAATGGTGGGGAAAATAAAGGCTACGCATAACAATGAAATAATTTGCCTGTCTGTAACACATGAGCCGGGAGCAATTATTTCATTGTTCCCGGCATTCCAAACAAGTGCCTGGAACAATTTTGCTTACTTGAAGTACATTTTTTCCTTGTTATCTGCTTCCCTGTTATTGTTTATTACAGATATCATTAAATGATATGTTAAGTCTTGTGACACCTGTTCAAATGAATATTCTTTTTTTTAATTTAAATTACAGTTAAATACATTTAAACTTAGATACATTTTTCATATATACTTAGTGCCATATCTTCCTTCCAAGTTACAGCGCTGCATTTGGTGATAATATCTTTAGTTCCCAGTTAATCAAGCAACAGTTCACGAGGCAAGGCAGCTTTATTTATATAATGTACTATCTTTCATACACAGGGGCATTTCAAAGTGCTTTACAGAATAATAAAAATACAGTAAAATTAACAGATTTAAAACAAAATTGAAATTAAATAAGGGAATTTAAAATGCTTTGCTGGAGTACAATTACTTAATTACATGACAGAATAGGCAGTGCGAAACAAAAGTGTGAAGTTTAGTATATCATCTGGGAGGTTATTCCATGATAACAAAACACCTCTTCACTGTGTTTTGTTCTGGGACAGCCAGTAGACCAGCCCCAGGTGACCTAAACATATCAGAGATATATTTTGGCCCAAAACCACAGAGTGATTTGTAGACAAGTAGCAAAATCTGAGGTCTAAAAAAATCACACGGTATACAAGCGTAGGGAATTGGCTACATGATATAATTTTGCATTTTTCCTATGCTTTCCAGGTGCCACATCAGCTCCTTGTCTCATCTTCATCTTTCCTGCTGTCTTCTACATTCGTATCGTACCCAAAGAAGAGGAGCCCATGCGCTCAGCCCCCAAAATCCTGGTGAGACATCACACAAGATGACAGACAAATAACAGAAAATACTTAGTTTAGTTTATTATCATGGAAAAAGCTTTAGTCTAATTATCTGAGCATATAAAAATTACCTCCACCATAGTGGAGATGAGAATAAAGCAAATCAAATTAAAACAAAAAACAATCTCAACTTAAACACTGAAGAGCTTACATTAGAGCTACAGTATAGCACAGCTTTTTCAGTGGCAGTTATTTTTAGTTGACAAGTGTTGATTTAAGAGTTGTTTGTCCACTCGTAAAGTTGATATGCTGGTGTGGCTATCTGAAGTAACTCTGATGGGTGTGGACTTGAATAAACATTGGCATAATGTTTATTTTTACACTCTGAGTTAATTTACCACTGACAGTTTTGCTGTGTATTATTTAAATAGGTGGATTATGGTCGCTTCCACATTTGCTATGTGATTTACTGTGTTAGTGATTTATTTTAAATGTTGTGACATAATATCATAATTGGAAATCAAAACACTGACATCCATGCCATTGACCACAGCAACCCTGCAACAAACTTAGGCAGTCTCTTTCTCTCTGTCTCTCTGTCTCTCTGTCTCTCTCTTCCAGGCTGCCTGCTTTGCCGGGATAGGCTTCCTGTTTATGATAATGAGTCTCAGCTTTATCATCATTGATTGGACATCAGGAAGTAGCAAAGCCAGCAGTGGTCACTAGGTAGCAGGCTCTACTTTTTCAGGTTTTATATTCTTGATTTAGATCTGTGTTATATTTTTGCTGTTTTTTGTTTTGGATCACATTTGATGTTAAAAAGGCCCTGTCTTTTCCAGTAGAAAGTGTTGGCCACAGAGAAGGAGTCTAGAGGGCGCTCTCTCCCTCTGGACTAACTCTCACTCAGATGACATGAAGTTAGACATCTAGCCAAACAGTGACAATACACCCAGGCCAATAGACTTTCTCGGGAAGTTGATAGTGCATTCAATAATAGGCCATGTGCATAAAGGTGGCTGTTGACATTTGGAGGCTGTGCCTTGAGAGATGGATATAAAAAAGTAATGATGTAAACACAAGAGGCCATTGTCTTTATGCACTTGGCCCACTCAAGAGTTGTGTTGGTTGTGTGCATCTCCCACCACTTGCTATGCCCATCCTGCCCTTAGATGACCTATAGTCTGCAAACTGCTACTCAAGCCACTTTATAAAAATTTGACACACCTCCCTGGTGTCTCAAATTTTGTCTGTCTGGCTGTCTTGAATGACACAGAAATTTATTGAGTGATAGACATTTCTTTTATGATTTTTAAGTCTATTTAAGTTATTTGAATAACTAGATCTTGCCGATTCTGTGCAATTGCAGAGGAAATGTGATGGTAAAAGCTATTGTACAGAAACAAAGATATGTTAAGGTATGGCCGTTGGCCCCTGCTCCCATGACTTGTGCTGCTGCTTGGTGGCGTTTACAGTCACACCTCACTCTGAGAGAGCAGGGGGGAAGAATGTATGCAGAACAGTGTTATATACACATCATTTGTCATAACATTCCTTGACAATAAAATCTAGATATATATTTTTCCATAATTCCTACTTGATTAAAACCTCACAAGTTACAGTATGGACTGTAGAGTTGATCTCAGCTAGGCTTTATTGAGGCTATCAATATCAGACTGACAGGTCTCATAACGGTAGCTTTATTAAATGGTTCTTGGCTGTCCAGATTACAACTTTCAATGAAAGAAAGCCGTTTCTGGGTTATGAGTTTTTTCAGTGTTACTGTCTGTGGAAAACTGCATGACAAACGATACTGAAAACCTGCTCAGTTGAATCAGTTGGACTGTATTGATCAAAGTGATAGTTGTAAGCAATCAGTGTTCTTCAAGGAACAGGGATGATTTTTACCTGGGATTTTTGATGTGTTGTTTCTGAACATCTCCTGAAAGTAATCAGAGATAACCAAAATATGTATAAAACCACAGGGTCACTTCATTAAGTGGATTGTTACAGTTTGGTGTCTGTAAATATTGCTGTGCCCAGCACAAGCTTGATCCCTAACTGAAATGACATGTGCCACACAGACATTAGGAATACTATCTCCATAACGACCTTGAAAAGTTGGTGGTCAGCTATAGCACTTTCATCTGATAAGCACAACTTCCTGTAGCCATTAAAACCATGCAAACAATTTATTTGTAAGATGCTCATATATTTCATAGATGTGATTTAAGGGAATATCCCTTTGTAAAACTAAATCTTTGATAAATGAATCATATGTAGATCACAATAAAATTAGCAATGTATCTGTGGTGTAACATGATATAAGGATATTTCCTCAAACATTACTTGAAGTCATCTTAAAGTTACCTTTCATGTGCTTTTTCTACCTTTTGTTTTGGAGCCCCTGTGATCATTAGTTTCCTCCTGTGCTCCATGATGTAGAAAAAAACAACTAATTTTGTGGATGTACTGTGAGGGGTTTTCGAGTGTCCGTGTTGTTCAAAAAGAAAACATGACTACCGTATTTGAATTGTGGTACTTATATGCATATGTATTGTCAAACCTGGACCTATACTCGGATCAGAAGTATAATTGAAGTGTTGGTCTCCTATCATTGATAGATTTGATAGATTAACTGTTGTTTAATTCTTGTTCGGGCATATCAGTTGAATCTGATTTCATGATTAAATGCAAGATTCACAAGCCTGTTGATGAAACTTTTTTTTTTTTTTGTCTTTGATCATCTTGTCTGACATGAAACAGTGTGGCATACTAGTTTTGGTCATTTCTAACACATCCTCATTGCTGCTTTTTGGGATACAGTACTAACATGGAGCTACTAGTGAGCTGGTATCCATGACCCATTTAATTATTTTTTTAATGATAAATCCTATAATACCAGACTACAGTGAGTGCTGTATGAGTGTTGTACAGTTGTTGTTCTAATATGTTATGTCAAATTGTTATGTTTGGTGATTAAACACATCAGAGCTCTTTTAACTGTTTTTATTTAATTATTTCTGGAAATCTGTTTGTGTGCATGTACCATATACATACACAGAGGAAGTCATCTACATCAGCTGCTGGATCATAATTTAGTGAAGGAGTTGTTTAACCAGTACAGTGGTTATACACCCACAACTCCCCATTTTTAGTTTGGACCTCAGTTTTTGGTTATATGTTGAAAAAATGGATCTTTCGCAAGTCCAGTCAGTGTCATGAAGTTATTTAGCTCCATGGTGTATGCATACAAAACACTTCAACACCTCAAAACATGCAAAAAAGCAACAAGAGGCAGCAAAGAGAGGGAGACACTGTGTTAGTGGCTGGTATAAGATGATGACCTCTGATAACCTCTCATTAGCTCTCAGTGTGGTTAGTCTTATATCCTCACTCTGTGTGATTTATGGAAACGTGTATGATTGAATAATAACATTAAATATTGACGTCAGCCAGCATTTATAAATAATGTATATAAATGTAAACCCTTTATATTCTATATGCATATCTAGTTTGTATAATGTAAATAGCAGGTACAGTTTTAGTCTGATTAAAAATATAAACGTAATCATTTTTAAAGTGCTTTTAAACCCTTTGTCCTTCGATTTATGTCTATTTTCTTGTATCTCTATATATTTTAATACATTGCTGGCAGTTATTGTACTGTAAACAATGTTGCAATAAAGATAATGAGGTAACATGACTTCGGAGATTTCATCTTCTCAAAGAATGATCACAATGACACCACCTGTGTTTTTCTCCCCATTAACTTGTGCTCCACGTCTTATAATATTACTGGAAATTACACTGTGGTTTACATTCCCAGTTTTCTAATTTTTGTAATCAGTATTTAAAAAAAAAAACTAAGGGCAAATTTAGGAGACAGACCACAAGGTGTCGCTAAAGAGCTATGTTAGGAATTAGCTTTCTAAGCATGGCTCTATATCATGCATTTTAATCTAATAACTAGTTTGTCAGATAATGTAACAATTTTAGGATTCCACACTGTCTCTACTTAAAGTTTAATGGCTATTACTTTGAATCTATTTTTTAAATCATTTTTACTACTGTTCCAATTGTTTTTAAAATTATAATTATCAACTGATCTCGGCCTAGAAAAATTATAAATGGCAATACACTTTAAAAGGTTAATACCTTCAGCTACTAGCGTGATCTAATTTGGATTGCCAAAATTAAAAAGTAATGAGTTTTCAGCTGTCTTCAAGAGCTCCTTTCCTTGTAAGGTCATACTTTTGAGGTCCTCAGTACAACTTGACACTCATTCAAGTGTTTTGGTTGGAATTAAAAACCAAATAGAGCCTATGAAACATGTCTAGACTTTGATATTTTATTTTGGAAATCAAGCAGAGATGATTTGTGTTTCAGAATGAAGGGGAGGAAAGTCGCATCCGCCTCGTAATGTATCATCCAAAAGGGGTCTATTCGATCATATTACCTTCATAAACAAAACATAACACTCTTACAATCAGTTGTTGGCATTATTTTCATGTTCTCCGACCCTAAATATCACAACTTGTCAAACGCGGACAACCGTAATTCCCGGCAGCACGCGGAGGAACCATTCCTTCCTGCTAGCCTACATTTCCCATGAAGCATTGGGAGTGGGCGTTTTTGGTGAAGACTGGCACTGCTTGTTAGTTGGGAGGTGACTGCGCTGTCTTGCTCTTGTCGGGCGGAGAGGAACTTCACAGCGGCTACGGGTGTGGCTTCAAATGTGATAAATCTCAACGAGGGGATCGAAAGAATGCATAGCGGCAATACAGATTAAAATAAAAATAGAGAGAGGAATAAAGACAAATAGTTTATGCAAAGCGGGTACGTGAATGTGGGTTCAGTAGCCTTCTGGCAGCAGGAATCCGTCTGCTCGATTTCAACAGCTGGAATACTTCTTTTTTTGCTGAACTTCGTGGCCCGTTTTCGTGCGTCTAACCTGTGCTGATGGTAGGCTGTAGGAGCTACTTATTTTGTCAAACCTCAGCCATCTAAGAAAAGTTCTCCAAAGTTTTTGGTTCGTGTGATAACTTCTCCCCTTGCCTTGGAAATCACCACCGATGCTGGCTAACTGACTGGACAACCACGAGCCTTTGGGAATATTTTAGACAATCATTGACAAGTCCACGTTTAAAAAAAAAAAAGGAAACTTCTTGCGCTGGTGTTATGATTGTTGTTCCCTCTAGTGTATGAACAAACTCCGTCACGTTCACCACCACTCTTCAAAAAAGGGAAGTCGCCTTATTCAACTTACTGCCGCGGGAAGCTTTTATTTGGTTTTAAAATAAAGGCTTTCGGACACAGCTACTGCTTTAGCTTCAATACATTTTCTCCAGTGATATTTTTCCAATAAGCAGCAGTCCTGAAGCGTGCACTGGGAACCATGGGTTGTACAGTAAGTCAGGAAGATAAAGCCGCGGCCGAGAGGTCTAAAATGATTGATAAAAACCTGCGAGAAGATGGGGAGAAGGCAGCGAGAGAAGTGAAACTGCTTCTACTTGGTGAGTACCCTGTCACAAACACTTAGGCTGTATGTCGTAGCAGTAATGTCTGAATAATGATGGTTATTGACAACACAATGCAAGTGACCGGGACAGGGTTTTCCATTGTAAGCCTTCTACAAAAATGATGCACAAGTTCCATGGATTGTTTCTGTGGTAGGTTACATTGGCAGCCAGTGTCAGCTTGAGTCAGCTATAGTTTGGTTTACTGGTGAGGGAGGTGGTGTTAGTATAGCCTCATGAGGAATATGAAATTAAACATTTAACTCTGTAGAGCATAGGACACTCGTAGCTATAATTTAGTCCTTTTGTGATAGTGATATAACTGTATTCAGGCCTGTATATCATATCATAAGCAATATGGTTAGTGTCAGTTTTCATATCCTTTAAATGTTTGGCCAACAAAGGCACAACTTTCTCATTTGTCTGCACTGAATGGCTCCTTGGGCCTTCTCCTGCAGAAACAAACATGGCACCACAGATGCCATAATAAGAGATGCCATGTGTAAGTGCAGTAGCTGCCCAGTGAACCTGTCCTCCCGCTGGCTAAAGTCATTCGTTAAAAAGTAGCCTGTCAGAAGGGAATGAAGTGGAATGACAGTCATCTAGCCACACTGACCTGTGCATGGGCAAAGGTCGGCGTGTGGCCTGTTTGTCCCCTGTGTCCAGCACTGACAGTCTGCCTTGTGTGTACTTGGCCTTCATCCTTAGCACTGCTGTTGTTGAAAATGTTAAAAAAAAAAGGTCTGGAGTCCCAGTGGCCTCTCTGGAGCCTGGCAATGTACCCCGGAAGTTTTGTGAAATGCAGAACCCTGGATAGAAGCAAATCACATCACAAAATGTGAAGTCAGAGCTCGGAGTTTTGTTTAGGTCAGGTGGTTGTAAATATCACACATACTGTGATACTGAAACTCCTCAGCAAGAAGTGAGCAGGTTCATTCAGCTTGTCTTTGCCTTTGAAATGGCACTAATGTCAGTTGAAATAGCCAGTCAGTGGATTGTAGTGGCTTCCACCCACCAGGCTTGAACTGTGGGGTCAGACATGGCAGCGTCTGGTTGATAATGAGTGGGCTGCTGTTTGGACAGAGGGTGAACAGCTCTGACTGTTCCCAGCATTGGCTAGAGGCGCGCGCACACACACACACACACACATACACACACACACACAAAAACAACTGATTGGAAGCATTGCTTGGTGCAGGAGATAATGACAGAGTCCCAGGCTTTAAGATTTCTTCTTGATGTTCATGTCTGGCTCTTTTTGCTTCATGCCTGAAGTAGAGGTTGGGAATCACCCAATACATTATGATCACAGTACAATGCAATATTAAGTAAAGTTATGACTTATTCATTACGTTCTATAACGTCCTTCGATATTGCCACTAATACTGAGTATTTGGCTGTTTGGTTTATTTCCCACATGATTATTTTTTAATTATTTGTTTTGTCTGAGACGTTTACTGCTTCTGACTTTCTTATGCACAGGTTCCCTTAATTCTTCAAAACATCATTTGATATGCAGTTCAGAGATCCAGGAAATACAAGGGAGCAGCAGTTGTGCACTCAGCTATTGCTTGTCCAATGTTTTGTGTGAATAAGAGGTTGAAATCCATTCTTGCGTTAACTTTATGGTTGATCCTGTGCTTAATATTAAAATCCAGGAGCTCCCTTCCATTATTGCCTCAAGTAAAAACAAACTGCTTTTCTAAACCAATGTTGAGACATTTACTTAAAGTAGACTGTGATTTGATTGATATGAACTTGTTGAATATTTACTTGGGTTCTAAATTGAAGACATCCTATAGTTGAATGTAACACAACTTCAATGATTAACTTAATTTTACATGTGTGAAACGTGTGAAATAACCCTGATTAGGCAATACAATGATAATAATAATAATGATAATAATACAATAACAATGGTATACTCCCTTTCAAGCACTCTGTCAAACATTCTTCATCCATTTTTAAAGAATATAATTTGAAAGTAATAGTGCGTGTGGCCTTTAAGTAAATGCAGATATCAATACTTGGTATCACTGTATTGGTACAATTCTAGGGGGCTAACTATTGCTTTATTTTAATATTTTGACTTTACCCACCCCTAAACTTAGCGCAGTCTGATATTTTTGTTACTTGTGTAAGTTACAAATATTTAGTGCTCTTAATGCAGTACATGAATCGTGTAAGTAGTTAAACACTAAATTGACTTGTTAATTTTCTTTGCTGACAAAAAAGATAAAATTTTAACTTGATAGTGAGCACATGCTGTGTTGTTCTCTGCTGGGTCTTTGATGAGATGGCTGGTTTCTAAGTTGTGCCCCTGGTTAGAGGGCTAATTACATGCTCTGCCCTGTACTGTAGGTTTCATATCAGTAATTACTGTCTGGTGCAGTGTGGAGGTTGAGAGGAATTATAGGAGAGGTCTGAATCTGAGCTGAGCCTTTATAAATTTGTGCATAAAGACTCTTGTTGGGCAACTAAAAAACTAAAAAAAACTTCCATTCACTTGTGCAGTTTACAAACAAGTCACTGCATGTGAAGGCAACACCTTGATAAATACCTAGATTGTCTTGTGGTTTTTGAGTGTGAAATTAAAGTAACCTCTACCAGAAAAGGCAAATGCATTTGTGTTGCAGTTGTGGACACAATGGTTCATTTGATTTGGTACTTTCTTACAGTGACCAAGCAGTTTGCCATTTTCTGCTTCACTAATATTGATGATACAGAGATCCAACTTCCAACTTTACTAAAGTGTGTCACTGTTTTTATTTGTTCTTGAAAGATGATGCACTGAATAATGCCTTAAAAGGATGTTGCATCGCACATTGCAGTCATGGCTTAACATCCTGATCTATTGGGTGTGTAGCCGAAAGTATGATGAAAGTGTGACATCGTTTTTAGAGGTGCGACATCACGCCTTCAAGAAGTCCTCTCAGCCCTCACATCTGCTGCCCTGAAATCTGTTGGGACAGCTGAGAAAAGCCTCGCTGCTTCCTCCGCATGGCCTTGGAGCAGCAGAAAGTAATCTATCCTGTCTGTCCAGCAAAGCATGACTTGAGGACTGCACCCCCCTCCCATCCCTCCTAAAGCAAATGTAAGAGATTTGGAGAGGTGTTGTGGGCTTTAGATGAAGGATGAGCCACGCTGCTACTTACAGGCAGATGTAAGGAAGTGAAGGATCTGTTTCTGAATCAACTCTGAGTCAGGCCCTTCCTTCAAAGACACCAAGAAGTGTTGCCAGCAACAGTCTTATCAGACGTTGCCACTTTTTATTTTACCTGGTATAAACAAGTGGATGTGATTAAATATTTCCATGGTAACTGCTTTTATCCAATTTCACAGAACCAGAAAGAAGGCAGTGTTGGATTGTTTTTCCTTGTTGATTGTCCCCAGAGAAAGCTATTAGTTAATGTAGCAGAGAGGAGTTCATACCTTTGAGGCTTAAGCCTTCATTAACAGGAAGCACTCATTGAGCGGCTTCCCTTCAGATTCTGCTCTTTGATTGATACGTAATCTCCCGCTCCCTCTACAACTAAAGCTGGAGTAAATTTTGCTGCTCACTTCAGTTTATTTTCTCTAATTCCTCAGTTTTTCTAACCCTCTTTATTCAGTTCAGCAGAAATGGAAAGTTCCTTTTGGCAGCGTGCTCCGCTTTAACTGTGAGAACAGCAGCCCAGTCGTTGGGAACATTGCTGCATGGTTCACTATACACACACATACACAGCAAATGTACATAAACACGTTTGCTCTGAGGCTTGACAAGCAATGCAGTTATGTAAATATGTTGGTATAATTAAGGCATGCATACTCCCTTTGGGCACAGTTGACAGTGATGTCCACTTCTATTATGATTATATAGACAATGTACTCTAAATAACTTCAGAATGCATGTTTGTAAATTTGTGCACATTAAAGGAATCTGTGCACCATATGTGTGAGTGTGAATCAGGAGGCCGGTCTGCAGCACACAGCTGTCTGCTTGACAGAGAAAAGCAGGCCATTAATGGAGGCAAATAATGGCCAGTTTTGTCAGACTATAGCTAAAGAAACACTGTTAATTTTCTTAGCACAGAAACAACATGGTCTATTGAGTTTAAAAAATGACAGATATGGCAGCTCTATTATTCATTTCCATTGGCGATGAAAGAAGTGTTGTTCTTCTAAGGCATGATATACAAGGCATGCACTGCATTAGGCATAAAAGGTTCATTTTATGACATGCTTATGGCTACAGTGTGGGGTTGGCTTGGATTCTAGCATAAAACTCCTCGCGGTGACTGCAGCGAGGCCACTACACATAACAGTGTATGGTTGATATACTGTTTTGCCTGCAGCAACTTTTAGTCATGGTCAAAGCATCAAATGGTTAACATTAAATGGAAGGCGACAGCCACATTACATCATGGGATGTGAAATGTGCTGTAAATGTTTTGAGGCTGAGCGTATAATATCTCTGTCAAGAGGGTTTTTAAACAGAAGCCACCTATTTTTCCAAACAGTGGCCATTTACTATGAACCAACATCGACTTTTTGGACCACAGACAAAACAAAAGACACATGACACAAAATAATGATTTTCTCTTCCTCTTGTACTTATCAGCTCTGCAGAGTGTGAGGCTATTCATACATTAATCTGCCTGCTTTACTAAAGCTTTTGTAAGGAATTAGGGACATGGACTTTGTATTAGTGCCCAACTAATATTGGTGCATTTACTGGCTGATATCAGCTTGCACAGATAGATCAGTGTAAGCATGCGCTGGATGCTGGCCAAATAGATGATTTCTGACTCATTTCCAGTTACTTTTGTAGTGACTAATTTAGTTTATCAAGTACATTTCCACTGAATCCAATCATCAGACACATCTATCCCTACACTTTATTTCACACAAAAATTGTCTTGATGTGATAATAATACAAGTGATAACAATAACTTAAAGTGCACTGAATACATTTACACATTCTTGGCAAAAATGTAGTTGCTGAGTATTTTGTTTATTTTCAACACAGCGCCCAACACCTGAGCTCATAAATTCATAATGAAAGTAAACAGTACAGTTTTTGAGTTAAACGCATTACTTAGTAATTAAATATCTACTTAGCTGATTTTTATTCACTCAGGAAAATGTAGCTATTGATTTCTAACACAAGGAATGACATTTTATTTGGTTTTGCTGCTTCATTTATAACTGCTCTGGACTGTGTGCTCAGCCAGTTCTCAGTGGGTTGAGGGCTTGTGTCGTGTCCTGTCAACACACTTGGCACCGCCCGAGTTTTGTTGGTTATCATGGCTGAAGCAGAAGGATCTTAACTTTCATGGTACAGCCTAACAAAGTCTTTCGGAAAAAAAAAAGAATGCTTAATATGAAAATCCACAGCTAATGATACAACCAAATAGGAAGTTCAAGACAAGAGTTAACAAAACAGAGGTCTCTCTCTCTCTCTCTCTCTCTCTCTGTGTGTGTGTCACTCTCTCTCTCTTTCTCTCAGTCTCTTCCTTCCGGTGTTCTCTCACTTGGCCTGTGTCTTGGTAACAACCAGATTGTATATTAGTTATTGAGAACAGAAACATTTTCTCTCTCATCTCTAATTTCCTAGTTTGTTCTCTTAGAGAGACTGTTCAACTTCCCGTTGCACCCGAGCAATAGAGGAAACCACACACACCTTTATATCTGTTAATGTTTTTTGTGGATAATGTAATTACTCACTTACAGCCCCTCCACAGTGATTAAACTTCGTAGAGTCGGCAGCAGCCTCTGCAGTGGTAAAGTGACACACAGTATAAAAAAAAAAACTATGACAACACCTTAAGGGTGAGACAACACTGTCTTTTTTTAATCCAGGGAAGGTTAGCATGTCAGTCACAACAACATTGTGAAATTAGGGCTTGTCCATTCTTGTCACAAATGGATTTCCCTGTAAGCCTTTATCTAGTCTTACAGTAAGTCTCAGATCACCTGAACCAGGGTCTGACCTCAGTGCCTGTCACATGAAGTACTCGTATCAAAGTAATGGGAGGTTATGGCCTCTTCCATCTAATGGGCTTTTAAAGGCTCAGACACAGAAATAGGGGCCAAAAACAGAGGTTTACTAACACACACCTACTGCTTGTTTTGCACCATCGTGTTTTGAGACAAAAGTATTTGACACAGAAGTAGATTGAAGTGGAAATTTGTTTGCTTTATTGTAAATTTTCCTTTGAAAAATGGATAGTAATGAAAGAAACCTGGCAGAGAAATCTAAAACCATAATCCTGCACTAATGCATTTCAACCCCAAAATATTAAATTAATGCTCCACCTGATTTACAGTGTAGTCTAATGTCTCAAGCACATCCTGTGTTCCCATCCAACCGCCATTGTGTGTCCTAGTTATCAGAGTCAAAACAGTGTAATAGCCGTGAAGTTGAAGCACAGATAGCTCTTTTTTTCTGCTTTTCCCCTCTGAGAATTCAATTTTTGGTGTGTTTTCCCTCCCCAATGGCAAGTCAAGGAAGCATTCCCCACCCCAGGGTGAATTTTTTTTTTCAGAGCTAATTTGATTAGATTGTAAGTACTGTCACAAACCAGTTCTCAGAGGTAAAAAAAAACAAAACAAAAAAAAACAGTTACCTTCCTTCTTTTCAAATGCTTTGATTAGGTAACTTTCTCAGCTTGGCACAGCAGCCTCAGTATTGATCAGAGAGGAGGGGGGCCTCTATCGACCAGCCCAGCCACTGCTACCGTTTGTGAAAGCCATCAATCTGAGCTGAGCTGAGATGGAAACCTGAGCTAAAGCAACTGTGATATGTGATAGTGTGGTTAGAGTAGTAGTAGCTCCAGCCTCTCTCTGTTCTTATCTTGCTATCAGCTTATACCTGTTGTTGATTAGACATGTTTAACTGTTCTGCAGATCCAGTTCCTTTTCCTTTTCTGGTTTTTCTACCTCTTCAGTTAACAGAGATTTTTTTTGTGTCTTTATAAATCAGGGGGGTTGTTTGTCCCATAAACTGAAATCTTGGAAAACCCCTGACAAGTACATCCTTGAAAACTACAGTTCATCTCTCATATGACAGTGGGTATCTTGGGCCAAACTAAGGAGACTTTATAGAACAACAAGTCCTCAGTAGTTATCTTTTATAGAATAGAAACATGGAGTCATGTTTGATGACTACATGAGGAGACGCTTTCTATTGCTGGTCAGTCCTTGTGGTCTGTGCTGCACAGACACTGAGTTCCTCCCTCTTATTATAACCACTGGCAGAGTTTTAGTGGGTGTTTGGTGTAATTACAGTAGACTGATTATACAGAGCCGGGTTTCTCTGGAGAAATGGAGTCAGCCTGACCTGTTCCACAGGTATAAACAAGCCCACGTTTATGCGCCTGTCCCTGCATCTGTGGACACTTAGGCCCTGCACCAAGAAATCTCCTGAGCCTCAGCTACAACTCGACTGTGACCAGTATTCACAGCAAACACTACTGGCATGGAATACGCCGTTCTGTGAACTGTATTGAGTGAGCTGCTGCCCTGTGTTTTTGTGAGACATGACCTTGTTTACTCAACCGTCTGCACTGCTGTGCTGCTCAATTAGCTGTATGACGTACTGGACTGCAGATCTGTACGTGTGTATGTGGAGGGGCTGAACATCCTGCAATTACGAGGAGAGCTCTGATGATAAAGGCTGCTCCTGCAGACTGTGTGTCTCTGTGAGTCCACAGGGACCAGGCAGCACTATCCACTGCGCTCTGGAAGCACTGATAGTACAGCCAATCCACAGCCACAGGCTCAGGCCCCCCTCCCTTCCTGCTTCCACTCACAGTACATATCCCTACTTTTTTCCACTGTTTCATAAGAGGACCAGAATAGCATGGAGTTGAATATTTTAGCAAAGGCCAGGCCGTCAGTATATAGTTTTTTTGTTTGTTTGCTGTTGCCCTGCCTCTTGAATAGTAAGTGTTATGACCATCGCCCTGGTTAGCAGGATTGAGCTTGGATCTGGTCACACCAAGGTGTGAAGATGTGGAGAAGTGTGAGGCGGGGCCAGATCATAAGGCTGACTCGGTTGTGCATGCCCTTTACCTCCGATAACATGTGTAGGAGGGGGAAGTAGTTTCAGTGTGCAGGCCTGCAGACGGCCCTGCACAGACACACAGGAACTGTTGAGTAATTGCAAAACTGTACATTTGACAGACAGAGAAAGAGACTTACAGAAGTAGAGATGAAGAGTGGAGGAACATTTTTTTTTTCTTGCCTCAGTGCTCATGTGCATCACTGAGCCGGTCTCTTCGCGTCACTCCATCGTTCTTTCATATTTGTGCCCCGGGGCAAGAGGAACCTATGTGCTCTAATTTTAGTCCTAACATGATCCACCAGCAAAGTAAAACCTATGATACTTTGCTAAGGGCCTGAAAAGAAAACCATTCTATCTTTCCTGAAGTTCATGACCCCCATAGCAGCACTCCAAATGTCAAAGTTCCCCTCATCAGATTGTTTACATTCTCAAATATCTTTTGGGGGCAGGGGCTGGGGTCTTCCATTGTTTGTCCGTGTCATTAAACACACATACTGTAAACCATTACCCCTGCCCCCTCTTTCCCTCAATCCATTTCCTTCCTCTTGCCATTATAGGAAATGAGCTCACTTCAAACCCCCCCCCCTCTCCCAACCTCATTGGGTTATCCTGTCATTTGCTGCATTGGAAGGTCCGGTGCTCCTGGTCTCCCCTGGGGCCAGAATGCACTTTCAGCTTCATGCAAGTTGAAACAAGCTGAAATAAGCCCAAGTATATGCTGTCAAATGTCAAACTGTCACCGACTAAAAAGAAAGACCTACAGTTTTCGATTGTAGACAACACACTTGGGGACGTCCTGTCCTCATTAGCTCACTCTTTGGGGAAGAAAGGGGCAGCACTGGGTGGGTAGTAGGGTGGAGTGGAAAGAGAAAATGAATTTGATGTGAAATAGAAGAGAATATGATACCCCTTTTCCCACTGACCTAAAATCCCAGTCATCTCAGCGTGAATGGGTTATTCTGACATTTCAGTCCCATGTTCTGAACCGTGCAACAGTCCCAGGTAATTATCAACACTGACTGGCGGTGGTGTGAACAGGGCACCTGCTAATTTGCGACCCGCGTAGGTGTGATGGCACAGGACGTGCTGAACATTTTAGGTAGGCAGTCCTAATGTCAGTGTAATTTTAACCTATCTAATATGATAAATTATCCAGTAAATCACCATTATTACCAACAAATCACAATCTTTTGGGGGCTAGGTTTCATCTGCGATTCTCAATATCGTAATATTATGATCATGGCTAAGTGTTGTCGTTTCCTGGTTTTAAACGCTGCATTATCGTAAGGGGATGCAATTTGACACTGCTTTGACTGTTTTATCTGTTATATTATTTGCCTCTACCTGATTGGTCATCATGTCCATTTTACTGATTGTTTATCAAAAATCTTTTGTGTGTGAATATCTTATGAAAGCACCCCATTTCTTTTTTTGTGGGTAGTTCCAGGTACAACCCTGTATAAAACCCATTTGCTTTATGTTAAAGTGAATTATTGCAAAATAGCTCATAAGATAGCAAAGGGTTGGCTTCAGTTTGTATTTAATCAAGGAAAAGAGACTAAGCAGAACAGAATATTCAGCAGGGTAGCTTTGCTAAACCACAGCTATCACAGCTGTCTTTGTTCACATTGCAGCTCTGGTTTGATCCTTGCAGTGTCTTCATCTCTCCTCCAATAGCTGCTGGAAAACTTCAGAGCAAACATTCTCTGAGTGGTGCAGAAAACTTTGCAGAGGGACACGCAAAAGGGTGTATCAAGAAAAAAACATAATGGCACTCAGGCTCTATCAGAAGAGAACAGAGGCGAGCTACATCACAGATCTAATCTTTTAAAATGTCTTTAACAGCTGGTGCGACTGTGTCTCTTTTCTTTGTACTTCGCTGTGTGACGGCGTGCTGTTGTGGTGTGAGATGAAGATGTAGCGAAGCTGTCAGAGCACAGAAGGAGAAGCGTAAAGAGTCAAATTTAGTTAAACATCATGTATAGACAAATTAATCCCAGGCGGGTTGTTCCCCCTCTGGACGTTCCCTCAGGTGGTTCTGTCGCACCGCTGGCTTTGATCTGCTGGGTTCTGCTGGTGGTAGTTCGGTGTGTTTTGTTTTTTCGAGGGCGGTGCGCCGTGTGTATC
>OMKZ01000473.1:0-10770 GCA_900302535.1 Neoniphon sammara
AGTATATGTGAGCATGCACATCACCCTAACCCCTATCACTAAAATCAGTCAGCCATCAGAGTGTTATTTGTCTGGAGCCGAATCAGCCCTTTCCTGAGACCAGTCGATTGATTCTCATTACAACCAGTCAGCGCCATCGACCGTCCATTAAAACCAGTCACCTTTATTGATCAACCATTAAAGGCAACCAGGCGTCTCCATTTTTCCTCATCTGAGCCTTCGCCACAGACATTCGCTTGCATTGATCTCTGGTTATCTGAGCTGTAAACCCAATGACCTATATTCATCTGAACGCAGAGAGTTACCTCCTCAAGTCTCCACCATATGGAGTGACCGGTGGCCTTGAGGATATCAGGGTCAAGGGTTAAGTAACACCGCTTCTTGAGGGTGCGTTCCTGCACTCCTAAGGCAGCACACCTCAGCTTTTGAGTCTTAGCTTAGTGTCCCCCTTAATTTTTTATCCTGTCCACCATTTGCATTTCTTTTGCATTGAGACGTTCTCTATTATCTTTTCCTCAACTTTAATTCCTTTATCATCTGTTATTTGATTCTTTCCTCATAAGTTCATCTGTTATTTTTTCTTCTATACTTTCTAGGAGCAAGAATGACCAGACTCCCTGATTATATTGCAATTATATTAATATAATATATTAATATACATATGCATTATCTAATTAACACATTCAGAAATCCTCTAAATTTTTAATGATGCCGTAAGTATTGGATTTGGCATCAACTGATGGATACAGTATCATGGAAGAAATTATTCCACATACTGTATAGATCTTTGCTCGGCCTCTTACTGGACAACTAAAATAGACCGTGTAACCCAATGCTGTGATATGTTGCCCTGTTAGAGTTTAACAAAGGTGCTAAAGCCCCAGTGTCAATTTAGAACTCCCTTAATAAATACTATGTTCTTACACCATGCACAGGGATCGAGGAAACCACAGCTCATTTTCAGCCTTTGACCCCTCAAGTCTAAATAGCCCCGTGGTAGCTGTAGGTTATCCTGTCTTACATTTGAGAAAAGAGAACATTTCCTTGAAGAAAGCTGACTTTGAACTGGCTATAATTGTTTATTTCTCAAACTGGAGTCCTCTAAGATACATCCCCTGCCTGTTTCTGGTCCCAGAATGGCTCTAGCCTGTGAAGAATAACCTCAGTGTGATACATGTCACTTAAGGTTATGTTTTTTCAGTCCAAACGTCACACAGTGTAAAACAGGTGGACTGATTATAATTTTAGAAGGAAAAGGTCAGTCAGAAATGTCACTCCGTGGTTGGGTTGCTTGGTTGGGTGCAATGTCCCTTTAACCAAAACAGATGTTTTTACCCCAAAGTTGCAGGTGTTTTTTAATACACATTGAGACTATTAAAAATTAGTAACAGGTTTTGGTGATCAGGAACCACTAGGCTCTGTGCTACTTGCAGCTTTTCCGCTCTCAGTGGTTTGATACTGGCCTTCCCTGACATCAGTGTGTTTTATTAATAGGGGTCTTTTCATAGATTCCCCTCTGCAGCCATATAGAGGGCAATGTGATCCCTGTACTGTCCCACAGGGGAAAACCACTACCGCTCTGACACCCAACACCCCCAGTGAACCTGCATCGTAGACACATGTTCCCTCAAAAATATGCACTTGCATTCTACTGAGTGGATGGATACGCCCCATCGTTTATTAATTACACTGATAGCCCACCCCCCAACATAATCCTAGAGTCAAATACCTGCTGAATCAGCAACTCATCACACTCATATAAATGCACAAGAGTGGTGTTCAGCAGCTCGCACTCCTTGACAGGTTTGCTAGGGTGGTCTTTGTGGCATTAAAGAGAATAGGATTGGGGATTAAGCCCCCTGTCAATCTGGCTGCCCCCTCACCACCTTTTACTCATCTTAGCCCTAGGTTATGGTTTAGTTCAGAACACGTGTCACTATTACAGAGTGGAAATTAAAAAATCAATTAAAACTTTGAGCACAAAAAGAGTTTTGATGCATAGAATTACAATGCAAGTCAATTTCAGTGTGTTTTGTCAGTCAAGCACAGAAAGTATGCCAGTAGTGGTTGTAGAAGTCAGTAGTAGAAGGCTTTAATATCCCCAAAGGGCACTTTGTTCTGCAGATAGTAGTCCCGCATGTAGAGCAAATACACAAAAATATATTCACTTAGTAAAAATAGCAACGGCATGCATACATTTTACACTGCCACCAATCAGAAGTGGCAAAAAAAATGGCAGCAAACAGCATGCATGTTATAATTTATTTAAAAAGTCACTCCCTGAAGGTACAAATGACCTCCCAGCAAGCCAAACCTCCAACCTATCACAGCAACATTAGAAAATGTAACTATTTTAATTGTAAAATTTGCTCAGGGCAGCTAGACATTTCACCTTGAACAGAACCCACGAGTGAATGAAGACATCCCAGTCTACCATGAAGAGGCAGGCAAGTGTTCAATACAGCTTGTTAGAATTTTTATCCTTTTCACGCCTTGTCACAGGTGCATACAGGAGATATTGATCAATCATATGCCAGATAAGTTAATATCATGCTAGATGTTAACACATTATTGGCTAACACAACTGAACCAAAGCCAGGTTCCACTGGCAGATAAAATGCCACCAGAGAGATAGACCTTACCTCGTGCAGGACAGGTAGACCAGTGAGCAAAGTTAGGCCTCGATTTTATTTTGATAATGGTCCGTTCCTTTCTGTTCAGTATCTCTGCATGAAGTCTTTCTTCCCTTTAATCCCCTCTTTGGCACTTCTTGAAGGAGTCCTCCAATCCGTCTTCCTTCTTGTCTTTCTCCTGTCTTCCTTTCTCTTTGGCACCTGTTTGTCTTCACTTTCCCTCACAGCAGTCCAAGATGAGAGAGAAGAAGAACGGGATGTATGCACCAAAGAGAGAGAGAGGATGTGGGGAATGGTTGGCCTCGTCCATCAGTGGTGGGGGTGGTCTTTAGAGAGAAGGAGTGCTTGCCCTGACAGATGACTGCAAAGACGGATAAAGGGGTTTTGGAGCAAGACATACAGTGAAGGAGTGAGAGAAATAGAGAAGGGGTGTGGCCATGGAAAGACAGGAAACAAAGAACCTGCCAGAGAAGAAAAAAAATGCCTTTCAGTGCCTGGACATGCTCCCTACTGTCCTCATCCTTAGCTCACTTCCCCTCCTTGTCTGCTTTTATCTGCTCCTCCGGCCATAATAGACCTAAGGAAGAATGATGGAGAAGGAAAGCGAAGGGGGGAGGGCGCGATAATAAAGATTAGATGGAGCGATGGTGAGATGGGAGATAGGAGGAGAGCACATGAGGGGATAGAGACTCGCAGGGATGATTGAGGCTGCTGAGGCTCCAAGAGGAAAGGCTGGCCTGCGCTGTGGTGTGATGGAGCTGTGAAATGTTCATGACCGTGGGCAGCAACCCGCTGTGGCAGGTCACAGATTTGTTTGAGCGTCATTTGCCATCGTGTTACTCTGGGCTTTGTGTCAGCTTTAAACACATAACTGTCAGCACTGCCAGGCACGCCAACAATGAACAGACTAAAAACATCGTGGCACAACCTCACTGTAAGCTCTCTCCAAATATACTCTTGTAATGCTCCACATAACTGCCAATTCAACATAAAGGTCAACTATTCAAGAATGCAGCCACCAAAAAAATGTCTTAATCTTTAAGTGCCTGTCAGCATTAGGTATAAGCCTACTTGCTGTATGCACTGCTACAAATACCCTTCTTTAGTTAATTAGGCGCTGGGTAATAGGCCTTACACAGCTTTATACAGGAGTGTTGAGGATATTAAGGATGGAATAATGTCCATGCCATGGCATGGAGGCAAGCTAGATAATACAAGTACCAAGTGCAGCTGTAGGTGCAATTATTAAAGGTTACAGGATGAGTTGACAGGTGTCTCAGAGTTCATGGCCTCATCAGCCAATCAAACACCTTGCCTGAGGATCTCATGACACAATATGCATCACGATACATGAGTCATGATACTATTTGTATCAGATCCATTGCAATACTGAAAATATATAGAGCTCAACATACAATCTACTGCTTAACACCTGTGTAGACTAATAAAATATACAGCATACTGTATGATAAACTGGGTGACAAACTGACTCAAAACAACTTAATTCAAAATTCCCATTCCAGTTTATCAAAACAGAATGCACTAACTTATGACAGTGCATGTAGACGTCATAACATCATATAAAAATGTGATTAAACAATACATATCAATATGAGGGGCAAAAGTATCATGACAGTATTGTGAAAAATAATGTTGAGATGCTCAGCTGTATATTTACTTATTTATTCATTCATTTATGCGTTCATTTATTTATTTAATTTTGCACAGCTGTATTCCCATGCAGCAAACAGGCCTGGTCCCAGATCGATTTTAGTCAACTTTGACTGACATGGGTTTTTAAGACCAATACTGATTCCCATATTTTGTTTATTTTTTTATTCTTTTAACTGAAGTTTCTGTCAGCTGATATTTAGCACTAATATTCAATATTTTTAATTTAAAAAATATTATTTAGAAAAAACATTACTAGATTAAATCTTTTTTTAAGCAATTGCTTAAATAAATAATAAACAAAGAGAATATCGCAAATACTGCCAAACAGTATTAAAAATCTTTTCAGAGCTAGAATATATCCTCTCGGAAAGGGAAGACATGGACACCCTGATATCCAATTTTTAGACGGAGGCAGAAACTGATGCAATATATTGATAAACCAATAAATCGGTCTCAGCCTACCTGTCAGCTAACACACTGTACTGTATTCAGACTCAACCAAACTTTGGCTCTTGCAGGGCACTCACATGATGAATTTTAGTCTTGGCTGATGAATAGTACAGAGAGGCATGCCCTGCCTGTCTATTCTTTGCGATGTACCCCTATGGAACTTTAATATCAAGGTATTTTCCACGTGCATATTCAGAAAGGACACTGTTAGGAGACCCACAGATTTATAGTTGAGTTCGGGCTCTGGCATGTGTCTGTTTAATTAAAGCAAAGGTATTTATGAGCAAGCATCATCATTTGCCTTCCACTGCCATGAGGTCTGAGCATGACCTCTCAGCATGAGATGAGAGATATGGAGCGGGAAGAGGTAGTAATAAGGAGGCTAAAGATAACTAGACGTTTGGTTTGATGACTGCTACATTGTTGGTATCCAAGGTAACATTTACGTATTCCTACTTGGTCTCTATAGTGACTGTAATGTGCACTGGAGCACACTTAGCCTGATGAATAGTCCAACCAGTCTGAGACATTATTATGTGCTAATGCCAAAGTATTGGCTCAGGGGCCTAACTGAGGAAATGGATTTTGTGACTCCATAACCTTGTTATCCATGAAGAGTTTTTGTCTCTTTTTCAGATGGCATGGTGGCTAGGGGTGACCAAGTCTACATGCCTTTTAATATAGCAAGACTCGGTTTAAACTAGTCTGGAATTTGTTCTTAGCCGGGGCATGTCTGCAAGCTTTAACCAGCTTTTTACTGTCAGCGTCTGTTCATCTTACAGACCTTGTACAGCTCTCTGTTGCAGGTGAACCCATGACTCCAAATTTGTAATGAGGAAATCTCTCTTTTTTCAGATGTGTCTGAAGTGGAGGAGGAAATCGAGACGGAGAAACAGCCGACAGAGAAACCCAACACACAGACAAAAACAGGAAAGAAGAGGAAAGGTCTAACAGAAAAGCCAGCCAAGGCCAAGAAGAAGAAAAAGACTGAACAGGTATTATGATCTTGGGTCTGGTCTGTGTAGCACCATCAGTAGGTTGGTACAGGAGTCAGAAGGCTTTTTCTCATTTTTTTAAACTCCAGAATACTGAAAAAGCCGGATGTTATACTGTTTTTTTCCATGTGTGACTGAGTAGACATCAAAGTTGAAATGAGTCCAGAAAGTAGTCAGCAATAATGCTATGCATGAGTGACAGCAAAATTAACCAACATAAAATAACTGTGTGACACTATCCCTGCATCAGCATTTGGACTTAAGTGTGTTTTTTGTTAATAATCACCTTATCTATATTTGAGTCTTTATATGTAACTCAACTAGAACTGAATAGATTTCAGATGCCTCCGTTTTCTAATTTCAGATATAATGAACTGTTCTTTTTACCTCTGTTGAATGCTTTCACTGAGTTCAAATAAAAATGTATCGAAACCACTGGCGTATGAAAGTCTTAAGCATAAATCATTTGCCCTCATTCTATTGTTTTCACAGAAAGAGTGTTTTGTCGCTCAGGAGAAGAAACAGAACGAGGATGAGAAGTCAACAAATCCCCAAAAACGGAGGGTGAGCGTGATCACACTACCATGACACCTGCTGTTTCCAAGAGGAACAACAATTAAATTTTGTTTTGAGTGCAATATCAATTACTGGCGTTTTTATATTACTTGAATGTACTTCGTTCCCCAGAAGAAGAAGAAGAAGACGATTACAGACGTCTTGGCATCCTCAGAGCCAAAACCAGGCTGTCCGGCTGACCTGCAGAACCTGCTCACACAGCACTTTTCAGACAAGCGCTCTGTTATTGAGCTGGAAGAGCTCAAACTGCAGGGTGAGTCAGGCCATCTCCTTCGTAACCTGGAATTTCAGTTTCCACCAACTGCTCTGTTGACTCACCAGGTCTCTCTCTCTCTCTCTTTCCTCCTGCATCTTCTAGACTCCTGTTTCCTGACCAGTAACGATTTAACGCACAGCCTCTCCTCGTACCTGAAAGAGAGTGAGTTGTGTTCAAAACTTAGTTTGAGTAAATGTTGTTGAGCGAATCTCAAGGCTTGTTTAATCTTTTTTCTGGTATGCTTAGCTTGTCCCAAATGGGCGAAGATCCAAAAGCAGCACACAGAGAAGAGTTCTGTGGTTCTGCTCATTGTCTGCAGCTCTGCTCTCCGGACCATTGAGCTCATCAAGTAAGGAACAGATCAATGATGTTTACTTGTGTTATCACCCACACTACAACTTTTTAACTCCCTTTGCATGAGTTCTTAACTGTTTTTTTGTCATCTCCAGGCAGCTGACAACCTTTAAGGGTGAAGCCAAAGTATTGAAGCTATTTGCGAAACACATCAAGGTAGCAGAGATGACAGATTCTCATTCTGATGCACATCTGTGTGCTGTGTGTTGATCATCTTCAGTGACCTTTTTAATTGGAGCAAAGAAGACAAGTTTTCTTCATGTGTCGGTCTTTCTGTGCAGGTGGAGGAACAGTTGAAGCTGCTGCAGAAAGGCATCACCCACATCGGAGTGGGAACGCCTGGCAGGCTCTGTGCCCTCATTGAGAAAGGTAAGTGTGGAGAAAGGTACAAGTGTCTGGCTTCAGAGACCATAGACTTTTAGAGCTTTTGAATCCCCTCTCATCCTGTGGAAATTCTGTTCTCTCCCAGAGGGTTTGAACGTGCAGGCGTTGCGCTACCTGGTTGTGGACTGGAACTGGAGGGACCAGAAGCTTCGAAGGATGGTGGACATTCCTGAGGTGAACTACTGCCCCCTGCTGGGCTGAACAGAGAGGGACACCAGATACATAGTCTGCAAGTTCTACTAAAGGATTGTGCATGACCTGATAAAACTTGATATCTTGGGGTTGCTGAACTAAATGTTAAATAGCTAATATCATTTTTTGTGTGTGTGTGTTTTGATTAGTTATGAAATATTTCTGTCTGTGTTCATGTCTCTTTCAGATCAAATTGGACTTCCTGAAGCTGTTGGATAGTGGCATTCTGAGTGGCTGTAAAAATGGCAAAGTCAAAATTGGCCTTTTTTAAATGCTCCTCGTAAACTTTGCTGGTGTTGATATTTCACACAGTCATTTGGTGCAAAAAGCATCAGTACATTCTTCAAAACATGCAGAGAGACCTCTGGCCTGTGTGCATCATCCTGTTTGTTTTCTCTTTGTCTCAGTGTGAAACTTGTGTTATGCTTTTACTATTTTCAGAGACCATGTCAAATGTTGTTTCCAACATGGTGTCCCAGTGTGATGGATTGAATAAACGGACTCTGAATGAAACTAGCATCCCTCTGTTTGTTTACTCTGACCTAGGGAAATCCCTCCCACTGAGAATGTGAGGTCATGAGTTTACTCGCCCACTAGGAAGTCTCATTTATCAAAACATCCTGTGAAAAAAGTGTTCTAAAGCAGCAAAGAAGAGGCTGGAACCAACTCAGATCTGTCACACGGCAAACTTTAATAGATATAAAATACTCCACTGCTCTATTTTAAGCGATCACATGGAAACGTGTGTCTTGTGGAGGGAAGCAATAAAGAAGAAAAGAGAACAAAAAGAAAAAGCAGAAGACACAGAAAGGAAGTGAAGCAAAGAATTGTGGTTAATGAGTAACAGCCAGCAGTTGGCCTCAAAGGTCTCCGCGCCCTGCAAGGCCTGCTGGGAAAATCTCTTGGCAGGCAGACTAGTCAGTGTGAGTACAAAGAGATAACGTTGTTGAAATAAAGAACAGGAAGAGAAGCAAGAGGAGCGCCCTGTTGTCCACCCTTTTGGATCTCCGGCTGTCCATCCCCACCCAAGTCCCTCTCCTGTCCCCAGCTAGAGTTCCCTCTCATGGGCAAAGTGCAGGCCAACTCTGGGCCCCTGGCTCGGAGGCCGGACAACTCAGCCTTCAAACAGCAGAGGCTACCTGCCTGGTCTCCCATGCTAACAGCTAACACTGTGCTGCCCTTCTTCTACTGTATGGCTGTGCTGTGTATGCTGCTGGGAGTATGGCTGCTTCTTACCGTGCAGAGCACACAGGAATTTAAGGTGGGTGAATGTGTTTAATGAGAAGTCTGCTTGTTTACGAGTGGTTCTGGCTTCTGGAAATGTTCTCGCATTGTAAAGCACACAAACTCAGCTTGTGTGTTCTGGTGAGAGAGTGTGTATTTGTGTTTTGGTAGTGGAAAGGTGGACTTGAGTGAGTGTTGATTTACATTGGTAATACAGTCAAAACTGTATTACAAATGTATTTAATTTCTATATAACCTCCAGTAAGACATACTGTTGCGATGCAATGTACATGGCAGTTTAATATTATGAAAAAAGCCTCTTTCTCGCTGATAAGATAAGCAGAGAAAGGTGCAATAAAAAAAAGGGAGTGGCATGGAGAGGAAAGATCAAGGATATCGTTTGGATGAGATAAACAGGAACAGTTGTCAAAATGGGATTGCATGTAATCTCTCTTCTCTCTCTTCTGTTACCCCAGCTGGACTACACGGAGGCTGGGACATGCAATGCATGCTTTGAAAAACGTAAAAACGCCAGCAATGCCTTACAGACCTGCAACTGCACAGTGGTCTTTCCCATTGAGAAAGAATTCAAGGTAAAGACCTCTGGATTTGACAGATAATCTTGGTTAAGATTTTATGTGTCTCCGTTTCCAATGCTTGCATTCCTTATCCATGCTTCCCCATAAAATAATCAGTGAATCGAGGACAGAATTCAGCCTTGCTTATCTATGTATGCCCATGCTGATGATGCGTATCCTGTTCCTGTCCCAGGGAAATGTCTTTTTCTATTACGGCCTCCGAAACTTCCACCAGAACCTCCGCAGATACATGGACTCCAGAGATGATGGGCAGATGGTCGGCAGGAAGAAAAACCTTAAAGTATCCACACAACCAATAAACTACATTATTTGCCTCTGATACTTTATTGTACAACATACATTCATCTTAAGTGATGCCTCTTTATGTAATGTAATTGTGAGTTGGTTGCTGGAAGGAAGAATATAACTGTGTTTGTGTTTATGCTGCACAACAAATGGTCTCTTCGAGAACATTGCATTTTTCTAATCTAATCTCTAATCTCAAACGCCCCATAAATTATCGTCTGACTGTTGTCTGCCGCCGTCCTGTCTGTTAAGTCATCGCTCTGTCTTTCCACTAACCTTGTACTTCTCTGTCCAGAACCCCGGGACATACTGTGAGCCGTTTGCAAAGGACCAAAGTGGACTCCCCATTGCCCCCTGCGGTGCTGTAGCCAACAGTATCTTCAATGGTAAATTATATTACTTCTCACCACATTGATCCTCTGCATCCCTCTCTTCACCCCTGCTCACTGTGTTATTAACTTATTCTTTGTTGTCCCAGACTCCTTCACTCTGGTATATCATCGCTCCAAGGGCCCCGCAATTCAAGTTCCTCTATACAGGAGTGGCCTTACCTGGTATACCGACAAAAACATCAAGTACCGTAACCCACAGACGGATAACTTGACTCTGGCACAAGTCTTTGAAGGTAAATAGGGACGTATTCTTGAACAAGCACAGCTCAGCAAATGAATTTCTGTTTCATGTTTGAGCTCTTCACAAATGCTTGAATGCATTTGCAGGCACGGTAAAGCCTCTGTACTGGCAGAAGCCGGTCTACGAGCTGGATCCCCGCAACCCCAACAACAACGGTTTCATCAATGATGACCTGATTGTGTGGATGAGGGAGGCAGCCTTCCCCAATTTCAAGAAGCTCTATGGGATACTGATCCGTGCCAAGGACCCCTTTATTGATGGTCTGCCAGTGGGGAACTACAGCATCGAGATCTCCTATAGTATCCTTCAGCTGGTTTAACTAACAGTGGTGTGTTTTTCATGAGTTCTCTGAAGTAGGTTGAAGTATTATCAGGAGAAGGGAATGAGAAAAGCAAGACAGCAGAACAGCACAGAACACCTTAGTCTCTTCTGCTATGAAGAACTATTAGACTCAATCGTCACTATTCTAAAGGAACAGTTCACCCAAAATACAAAAAAAAAAAAAAAAAAAAAAA
>OMKZ01000473.1:10790-22093 GCA_900302535.1 Neoniphon sammara
TTTCCCCCAAACAAAAAAAAAAAAAAAAAAAAAAAAAAAGTCTCTCACATATCCCTGGTGTAGTCTGTCCATCCAGGTAGTTTCTGTGTGATTTGCTCAGGTTTCCAGTCTCCTGCAATCTCCTGTCTCCTGGGTGGATGGGTATTCGTTTGTGGAGCTTAAACCAACAAAAGTGTACATATGAAAAACACAAAAGCAACAGCTTTTTCCAAAAACAAGGACACGGATACCTGATATAGTCCACAACCCTCGGGGGTGACGAGTTTTGCCAGGAATTACATGCTGTTGTTTTTCAACAGGAAATAGTTCCCAATGAAACTCCTCGCCCACAAGGATGGTGGATTATGCCTGACATCCCTGTCATTATTTATGGAATCATTGTTCATGGAGCTGTTTGAGTTTTTACACTTTTACACTTTTGACGGTTTGAACCCAAGCAAATTGAGGTCGCGCTGGAAATGCTAAATTCAAAATCACACAAACTTTTTTTTTGTTAGTTTTTTTGTTTGAGTGTTCCTTTAAAGCTGTGGGTCAGCTATACTTAGATGAGTCTCCTTTTTTTAAACACCTATTTTCAACCTTGACCTTTGCCCTCAGACTTCCCTGTGCAGTACTTCCGAGGCAGAAAGGAAGTGGTGCTGACGACGGTGACCTGGTTCGGAGGTCAGAACCACTTCCTTCCCATCGCTTACCTAGTGACGAGTGGCCTGATGCTGCTGATAGCTGTCGTCTTCACAGTCATTTGGTGGAAGTTTGGTAAAGATGGAAACAACATGCAGGAATGAAGGGGAAGAAGCACACAGGGAAGATAAAGAGTGAAACTAAAGACAAGCAGCTAAACAAGACTGATTGTGTTGCTCAGGAGCGGCTCTGAGGAGGACACAGATCCTAAATGACAAGAGCTTTGGTATAAATACGAAGTGTGAGTACGTAAGGGATATGGAAAATGGTTTAAAAAGGAACCATCTAACATCTGGTACAGTGCAACATTATGTGTGGATTGAGGAATTCAGTTGGAGATTTACTCTACCAGTTAAATGGTACAGGACCACTTGTAATGGTGATGTTGCTCTGATGATCTGTGTGCTTTGTGTGTGCTTTCACCCACATCTTTTGGTCGTACTGTCACATTTTTACTTTTGTATACAATGACCATGTGGTGGCAGTTCTAGTGTTAAGTGTAGATTATTGGATTGCATAGACACGAAGCTATTCTTGGGTTGTTTTTTGCTTCTTGATAAGCATTTTCTTTTTTTCTTGCACATAATTTGATGAGTTTAATGGTTCATAACCATTAAACATCTGACATTAGCTATTGTTGGAATCCAGACATCTCTGCTGTTCAATTATTTTGTTTAACTTTCATCTACGCAGAATGCAATGTTATGAGCAATGCAAACCTAATTTTGACTTTTGGAACTTTTGACTTATCAAAATGTCCCTGAGACTACACATAGCAGCCAATATTGGATTACTGTTCATGTTCTCAAATGGGATTATGGATGCTAAAAGGTGAAACTACTTTACAATTGGATAATTGTTGAATGATGTTTGCCTCTATACTACTAAAAGAAAATGGATGAAGTCTTTTCTATAGTTTGTAAGCATGAAAAAAAATGTTCAATTATTTAAGATTGGGTTAGTACTCTGAATTGGCATGTATACTGACTTAAAGTGCTCACTTTTAGTCAAGAAAAAAATGCCATCATGTAAAAATGACTGTATTTAGTATTGATTTAAACAGTAAAGTGGTCCTGCAGGGGAAATAGCCTGTGTTTAAGTGTCTGTGTGTGCAGAAAGATAATGGAAATGGAAGATGTTTGTGTGTCTTGGGGCACTTTAAACTGCAAACACAATTTGTTTTGCTCTGCTTCAATAATCGACCTACTGTGAAGCTTTATGTGGATGTCTGCAGTCAAAGGTTCAAATAAAGCCGTTTCTTTTTAAAAACTCTTTATTTCTCTATATACAGACAGTGAGAGTCACATAGAAACAACCCCACTACAGTGACTAGAGAGCACCAAAGCCCTGTATCTAGATTGCCTTGTATCTTGAGCATAATTAAAGCATGAGATTGGTGACATAGCTCTGTGGAAAAAAAACCCCAACAATCCTCCAGGTGAGGTTGTTATTCTTTAAATTTATAGAGCAGCTTCTTCTAGTTTCCTCCTACCACCAAGCATTTGGTTAAGTTAGTACCTCAGGTGGGCAGGAGAGGGTTACAGTCTACATTTGGTTACTGTTGGTGCTTTAGACAGTGAATGAACATGTCCCACAACTACAAGCCATATTATGACAAGTCAAAAACATTCAGTACACAGGACTGCAATACATAACCATCTTAACACACAGATACAGATTTTGATGCACACAGATACAAAAGGTAAGGAATTGTGTGAGCAGAAGTCGCGCTCATTGGGACAGACCAAACACATTTCCAAACAAGACAATCACCATGACACCCAGATTAACTAAAAAACTTCAGGACAACGTACAAACACACAGGAAACTCTGACACCAGACAAATGTTATGTGAACTTGTAATAGATTTACCCAACTAGCACTTTTTCTATACTTTAATTCCTAGGTCATGTGACCAACTAACTAGCTCTTAAAAAGGGTTTTTCCTACATTAAGACTGTTTTAATGTCTTGTTTCACTGGCACAAACTGTGAAACTTGGATCTGGCATGAATTAACATGGCATAAAAACAGAAGGCAACATTTGGTCTTCCATAGTAGAAAAGTATTTTCTATTTTGGGCAGTTCCTTTCGATTGACCCTTTGGATTCTGCCTCTTCAAGTCAATACATCTAGATGTCTTAAGAATCTGGCAGTGTGTTAATCAGATCAAGCGATCACAATGGCATGTTAAAGTCGTCATCAACAAGTGTGACACAAAGTAAAGGTGTCAATGACAGTGTTACCATTCAAACAGTGCAACCATAATTCTTTGTTTTGTAATCAATGAGGGTAGCGGTGGGCAGATTAGCATTGTTTTTTTAAATGCGACTGTCTCCTTATCAGCAGGATGTCAAACAAAAATAAAAAATAAATATCAGTAAATCATTTGAGAATTTTAACACAGGTTCGCAGTGATGTAATTACTAGAAATATACAAAATTTTAAGTCATTTCAAAGACAAAACGTACCGTTGGAGATTTGAGAGTTCCTCTTGACAAGGAAGAATCATTCATGAGGGAGCCCTCTGCGATGCCGAGGTTTATATGGGATGGGGGGTAATTATGCACCATGCAACTGATTCTTTGGATGGACCCGGTTCAGTATGTAACAGGAAAAAAATGAATAAATGGCAATCACAGTTTAAAAAAAATTACAAAAACTACTACTCACAGAAAAGGGACCGAGTCTTTCTTTCCAAATAGTAGTCAGCTCTTTCCTCCCCTCCAGCGCTCCATCCCCTGCCTCTCACATCTGACACATACACATTCATCTTTGTGGTTTCAGTGATAGGACTGTTATGGCACTACACAAGCACATTGTGGCCATGCAGAAACAGGTAGGCATACAGACATCTCCAGATGAAACTAAAGCTAAGTTCTTTCAAGACTCAAGCCCCAGGGTCGAGGGCGCACGAGTACACACACCTCCTCGTTTATCAACCCCTCTATCTTTGTCCTTCGGGTGGTGAGGAGTGGATGAGGGCTTTGTGCATCCAGACCCTCGGCTCTTCAACCCTGTCCTGTTGGCTTCTGAGCGCTACTCTGAGGCACCTGATATGTCAGCTCCTCAGTGGGCGTGGCCTGTCCAGTGGCACTCTTAGGTGTGTCATACGCCGACCTCCCCGACTGGCCATTGTCTGTCCGTGAGAGCAGGGAGGCGGGCCCGCTCCCCTTGAAACTAGATACTGTGGTTGGCTGGTTCATGGAGGAGCCGCCCGACAGGTGGCAAGCCATGTCAATCACGATAGGTGTAGCGTATTCAGCTCCAGAGGCTGGCAGTGGTTCTGCATACGCGTGGTATATGTCTGGTGAGATAGGAGCGTCGTACAGGTCGGGATCCGTGTAACCCGGGTCAGGCCCCTCCTCTGGTTTAAAGGTTGACCTTGGACCTAGTGTTGTCACCACACCACTCACCAGGGGCTGGGCGTACTCTTTAGACAGAAAGACAGTGAGAGTTAGAATACTTGACCAGCTTGCAATTAATGGCTAGAGTTCACACTGTGAGCAACATGAAGTCACCAGGGGCCTCATTTATAAACTTTGTATATGCAGAAATCAGGTTTCGAAAGATGCATACAAGACTTTCCTCAAAAAGAAAAAAAGAAAAGAGATATTTATAAAGAACAACCTAAACAAACCTGACAGGAAGTGTGCATATCTCTATGAAAACTTTGACCCATGCATGCAAATGTTTTGAAAAAATGGAGACCTGGATGGCAAAGCAGTGAAATAATTTCAATAACGTTACACTAACTTATAATATCCAAGATGAATATCCAAGCCTTACTTTTTTTCCTTTAATAGTTGCCTTGTTAACCCAGAAAGCATCTCTCCCTTAGAAATGTCATTACGGGCTCTTAAGTTCATGTCCTAACTGCAACAAATTCAAGGTGTTATGCAATTGGACTGAATGTCACAAGGTTGTAAAACAGCTTGCAATGATGGTGCGTAATGATGCGTTATGGCTCAAATTATAGTGTATTGCAGATTGGAGGCACTGTGTCAAGGCATCTTCAGCCACCTCTTCACCACTGGTCATACCCATAGTCTTCGAGTCAAAAAATGCGTGTCAGGTCTGTTCTCGTGTCTGTTATGCAATTTCTTTGTCAAACCAAATTGATTGGAAATGCTGAATATGTGGTGAGGTTTACATTTAGGATACCTGGAACACCTGCAGCAATTTCATCTTCATCTGATGCAATGTCTGTGTCACACACTGTCAGACATCATCCACCAAACAATATCGCCTGCCTCACCACAACCTCCCTACAAGTTCTTCAATTTAACACTCTGAAATGTTTCTTTTTAGTCTGGTACTGTCATTTTCTCATACAAAAAGAGCAGAATGACAAACCAATTTTCACGCATATCAATATTCATGGAGTGTGTTCCATAAACCTTTTTTCTCCACTTTCTGAAGAGACTGAAGCGAGCAAGACTGTCTCCCCTCACACTTACCACTTCTACCGGAGCGCTATAAGAGTGTCCTGACCCGCTGCATCACTGTCTGGTACGGGAATTGTAATTTCACAGATCACAATGCCATGCAGCACATAACGAAGACTGTTGAAAACATAACTTGGACCCCCCCATATTCATGACATCTATAAGAAATGCTATATACACTAAGTTTCCAGCATTGTGGAGGAACCTTCCCACAACTCTCTCTGCCCTCATCCTGTCTGGCAGAAGGTACTGCAGCATGAGAGCCATCACTGCCAGGCTGTGCAAAGCCCGCCACCCCCCGCCCCAACCCATACTGTAAGAATATAGCAACCCATCAACCAGGGTGCTTGCAGTATAAATGTTGGGTTACTGTAAAGCTTCTTTAATCACACCAAGTCACCAGGTTTAACAAGGTCTACCTGCAGGTTCAGCATGTAGTCCGGGTGCAGTGACTCGCCCTCTCAGCCGGCCCACCTCACTGCTGCTGTACCGAACTGAGTCCTCCGTCTCCACCATCTTGGATGGCAGCAGCAGCTTCATGCTCTTCCACCAGTCTGCACACAAGGAGCACAGGAAGGTGCACACAGTGACACAAGCAAACTCTCACTTAACACCAACAGACCTATCAGCTGATCCAAGGGATTTATGCACTTAACATAATTAACATACCTGTGCGATCCCAATGAGGGAGGTCATACGTTCCCTCGGAGCTCTTCTTCCTATGGAGAGAAAAATAATAAAGACATGGAGGGTACCGCTGAAGCTTTCATTAATCATTTGCCCAGGACAACAGACAGAGAACTCACCTGTTCTTCCAGTGCCAGGTGCAGACCACTGTCAGGATGAGAGCAGTCAGAACCATGACCAACACTGGAACCAGCACCGCTGCTAGTGCCACATCTGGGAGAGAAAACACCACAATAAACATTCAATAACAGCGTATCTGCAGGTATCATGGGTAAATGTAATCCTTTTTAACAAAATTTTTGACAAAATTTTAATATTTTAAATGCAAAGGTAAGAGTTAGGAATATAGTAAGTTATGAACAAGATGATTATATCTAAATCTACTTTCTATCCCACAGAAAACTACAGACAGGTAAGTGCAAAGATTTTCTTGGATTTCTTTCTAAAGGTAAGAATGAAAGATAGTTAGTTGGGTTAATCTAAAATTTCCCAACAGTTAAGTAAACTTAAGACCCAAAAATGTTGACTCTGATGCTTCAAGAACTGACAAAAATAAATAAATAAATTTAATATCTAATATGAGGGCCTAAAATTTGTATAATTGAATTTTAGGAATTTTGTGGACCTGCAAATACCCTGAATACAAAAAAAGAAACATGCAGCTCACCTTTGCTGGTGTGCGGAGGCATAGTGGTGTTCCTGATGTCTGGGGTGTGTGTGGTTCGGCCGTACTGAGGTGTGGTGTGTGTAACCACAGGAGGTGGGGGAGGCCGGGGAGGACGAGGGGGTTGGAATATCCGTGGCCTCGCTGTCAAACGTGAGAAAATGTGTGGAAAAATAAATTCTAAAATCCTAATAAAAGTAAGTATGGCAGAATAGAGCAGGAAGTTGAGATTCCCTAATTGTGAGATATCTGTTTGGCTGCATATGAAGCACGTTTGTTTACCTGCGTGAAGCTGGCAGCCCAGCAGCTCCAGCTTGAGAGCGATTCTCTGGTGCCATCGGGTGGGATTTATCCTCACAAAGCGGGCCTCAATCGGAGGGATGAAATTATTCCTCACCTCATGCAGGTAGTTGGTGTTGCCTTGGAAAATCTACAATGAAATGAGAACAAACATTTTTTTCTATTTTAATCTGTGCCAAAGCACAAAAGCTCGTGAATGCCAGTTTTAGGAGTTCAGGAGAAAAAATCCTGGGGAAAAATTGTGTTCACCGGAGCAGTTCCTGTTTCAGACTGTGAACAAATGCACTACAAGACATAAGCTGATTATTTTTCAGCCAGGCAAACTAATAAGTGCTTTCCTCAACACAATAACTGAATGTAAGAATCCCAGTAGAGAGCAGCAGCTCCAGTCTAACAGCCCAGCCACTAAATCCATATCCATTCATTATTAATACCCAAGTGTCCTGATTTGTCCACCACAGCACTTAACTCAAACCACCACCATCTGACTGCTCCCATTTACTGCCATAAACATCCTTTAGTCAATACCAGTTACTATGGAAACAATCCAAGTGTCAGTCCCCCCAGTCCTCTAAAGTGACATTTTTGTCCATTTGCACTAATTTGGGAAAAAAAAAGAGGGAAAACATGTAGGCCAATGACGTAATTGTTGTTATGCAGCAGGAAATATTGATGCGGATGCTTGCATCACCTTTTCTTGTGTAGAATCCGCTTCCCGGTAAGTATACCAGTTCTGTCCGTCATTGCTGTAGAGGACCCGATACGCTGACACATAGAACTGGTACTCTCTCAAGGTAGAACCTGTGGTGGTGATGCCTGCATGGATGGACAGAAGAAAATGCAGCTGTTATAAACTATAAGATCAAAAAAGTGCCCGTAATTATAATAAAACTTTTGTAGGTTTTCAATAAAAGGAAGGACTTGTTGTGGGGTTACATTACATATTGACTAGTGAATGAATGCAAAACAGCCAATAAGAATACCAGTGGGTGTCTGTTTATGTGTGTGTGTAATTGTGTACCTGTGATATTCTTCTCCCTCTTCAAGTCGACCTGCAGCCACTGCTGCTGGTCGCTGTGAGCTGATGCCCAGGGCAGCCCGGCTTTTTTGAGGCGCGCCCCAGACGGCGCCCACACGCTGTGCTGACCTATGATGTTGTTCCACTCCCACACAGAGGAAGCAGAGAGCTGAGCGTCCGCAACACCGCCAGACTCCAACCCCAGTGTCCCATAGCAACCTGCAGGGACAGAGACGACATCATTAAAGCAGGAGACACTGAGCTGCATAATTCCCAGTCATAATCACCAGGATGTGTTAAACAGAAGTTATGCTAAGAGGATTGCTAATTAAAGTAATTGATGCATTAAACAACAAACATTTCCATGTCAACATATGTGTCTTTGCTTTACACCTGGTCATTAGGCTGACTTTATGCAATTTAACTTAGGTGAAATTAGCTGCAGGTTGCAAGTGAAACTTTTACTGTTGCTGTGTCACTAAATCCTTATAGAACATTTCAAATGATGATGGACCCAATTCATGATTTTCATTGGATGGTTCTCCTCTAGAACTCCAAATCAGCAAAGCTGCACAGATCTGAAGTTGCAATTCAGTTGCACCATGTGAGGCCATATTTTTTTATGAGTTTTTTAGTTTTACTGCTCACACATTTTTAGAAATACCTCTAATAAAACTATATCTTAAGACTTTAAAGAGTTTCAGGAGTTTCAAAATTATGTTTTCCTCAATAATATTCAAATTTATGCAGCAACATGCTCCAAAATCTAATCAGATCATTTTATTTATGGGGGAAACCAGTGGTGTAACTATTAAGTTTCTATCATGTATTGTTCTTGAATTGTGTTGACAATGTGCCTGAGGACACACAGACACCATCATTATGCCAATATGGCCTACATATGTACTGTAGTGAGAGGACATACAAATTGTAAATGTTAACTGTAGCAGTATTCGAACTGTATTAGCTGTACTAGAGGTGGTCCTGTAATGTAATTTTTACACACTGTGGCCCAGTTTACTAAAAGCATTACAGGGTACTAAAACCAGCTGATGGTCAGTGTGCAAAGTCAGCATTAAGTCTTGTCATCCATGCACGCCATTCTTGCTGACCAATCAGGAGTGATGTCATTGGTTTTGCACACACTAAAGGGTTTTACCCACATTAAAGGCTTTTGTAAAATGGGGCCTGTGTGTATATTTCCAGAGGACCATTCATACAGGATACAGGATGAAGGATATCCAATTTCCATGAAATTACTGCTTAAAAACAAAACATAAAAGTCATAATTCTGTTTATCTGCCTGCCAACAAAAATGTAACACATTATTATGTTTTAGATATGTCAATTCGAGGGGGATTTCTATTATCAAATGACCTCTAAGTGCTGAAAAAAAAGGTAATTTGCTCCATATTCTTCATGTTGCAGATGCAGATGCTGTCTGTTACAATAATAATTACAACATTTTCCCCTTTAGAATTACTCCAGCTTGAGCACAAGCACTTTAAACAAAAACTCACCACTGGTCTTGAAGGTGAAGAGGCTGTTTGACAAAGTTCCTCTGAGGAGAGAAGGGAAGGACTTGAGGAATTAGACAGTCAAACATACATACAAACATACGCACTAAAACCATCAAATGCAGAGGAGGATGAAACAGGACTGAATGGAAATACCAAGACAGAGGGCTGAAATGCAAGAGTAATAGAGCGATCCACCCAAAGTGGGGAAGGCTAATGTGCTGCAGTGTCTGAGGCTCTTACCCGGTGGAAGTGACATTGTTGGCCAGCGTGCCTTCATAGTGAGGGATGCCTTTGCTGCTGACCACACTGATCCTGCCCCCAATGGCGTTGGACACCACACCTGCATGGATGGCGGCCACACACAGAGGAGACGACTAGAGGAGGAAAACGGAGGACAAGAAAACAGGGATCACTGCTTATGCACTTACACACAACTTTTACATCATGCAAGCAGGGTTTACACTTTTGTTTTACCTGGGACAACACACACTCAAAAAGAGGGTGACACCTTTTACATTAACAGAAGCTTTGCACGGATATTCCAGGTTAATTGGTGTCACAATCTTGCAACCCAACAAAAACAAAGCATTTTCTCTCCTTACAATGACACTATTACGTCAGAGTGCAATCCAAAAGATGATGATTTATCGGTAATTTATAATATTGCACAGGTCAACGTTAAACTGAGGTAGGGATGGCCAACCTAAAATGAAGAGCATGTTCTATATAATTGCATCGATGTTGGTTGCAAATTAGCAGGTGACCCATTTACACCACTGCTGATCAGAGCTGAAGTAGATAATTATCCAGGACTGTTGCAGGGTTCAGGACTGAAATGCTGCTTAACCTGGTCACACTGAGCTTGAGTCCTGGACGGTAGTGGGATTTTAGCTCAGTGTCAAAAAGGTATTTGAGATATAGGTGTACAGAGGCTTTATTTAACACAAACTTGGGACTGTTCCCAGGCCAGATGAGTGAGTGTGAGCAGTCAGTGCCATTTTATAGTGTGATCACAGAGGCCAAGCGCTTAACCTTCATACTGTGGCAGATAAAGGGGCGATGAGTCAGCCTGATGTCACCTCCCTGCAGGGAGAATACTGAGTGGCATTGGTAATGATTCACTGTGGGCTGCATTCCAATCCAAACCCGTTGCCCTATCACTGAGAAACGGACATTTCCACTCAGGCCGATCGCTCCCATGAACAGCTGGTTGAGGGAAGTGGGGTTGGTTTTTACTGGAAAAGGCCCACACTGGGATTCACAGCTGACACACACACAGCTGAGGATTGTGGGAAGCCTTTGGTGACCCATGCAGTGACAAGCGCACACACACATGCATGCATTCACACGCATGCACAAGCGGTCAAAGCTGCCGCAAGCAATCAACGCTTACCCCCGTGACTCTTAAACTTCCCAAAAACACACACCACATCCGAAGGAGCACCGTACCAAACCACTAACACAAACACACCGCACCCTGCCTCTAACACAGGAAAACCATACTCACGCACACATGTGCGTGCACATACACACACACAGACATATAATAAATGGGATGTGGGAATATAGAAACCACTACAAGGGATCACAGTAGGAAAAGTCGGACTGAGAGAATGAAAAAGGACAGAGAAAGTGAGCTGCAGGCTCTGGGTGGAATACATTGACCCCTGTGTGATTTGGCTAATATGTCCAAGTTATGTCATTACTCTACAATTACTAGGTTAAAGTGGAGAGTTTGTTGTTTTTTGCAATTTCACGACAACGTCATGGACAGACACTCAAAAGCCTGGTGCGCACACACTCACATGCATGCAAAAACACGCCGTCATGCACAGGCACAGCCTTTCTTCAGCTTCTCCCTCACACTCTCGCTCTGTCTAGCTTTCTCCCTCAAACACACTCGCTTCCACGCAGCTCTGCTCGCACCCTCTGGCAGCTGGACTGGATTAGAGGACCATTTTTTCGGCCAAACAATTATCTCACCTC
>OMKZ01000477.1:0-10747 GCA_900302535.1 Neoniphon sammara
GAGAATATAGAAATGTAGGATCAATAAACGCTGGTAAAATGATAACATGATTAACCCAATTTTCATGTCTTTACATCTGACTCTGTGGTTTTCTCTAATTCCTTATTGCTCGGCTGGCAGGTGGACGCGGCCTAAAGGGGACATTGTCAGTCATTCAGCACTTTACTCAAAGGTAGTATGGCCCAATCCCAATTCCCTTCCCTTGCCCTAACCCCTTGTTTTGTCGGCCACTACCATGTCCAGTGCCCTCAGTATGGTAGTGGCCCTTCAGAATGGAGCTACAAGGGGTAGGGCTTGAAATCTTTACTGCTGTGTTCAGCGACTATAGTTCCTACTATCTAACTTCTCCTAAAACGAGTCTTGTTTTTTTAAATAACTTCCAAGACGTGTATTTCATTACCGTGTAATACAAATGTAACATTGTGTAAATAAGACAGCTTCAGAGTTACTGTAAGGTTTATTTTTTCATTTTGACTGAGCTAGGCTAATGACTCCTGTAGACTTCAAGTCTTTATGCTAAGCTAACATGAAATGCTAACCATAGGAACCGAACCAGTGGACGTACAGACGTGAAAATAATATCGAACATCTTGTCTCACTCTAGGTAAGTCGGAAAAAGGGTATTTTGCCCAAAATGTTGGAGTATTCCTTTAACATGGAGAAAATCACTTATTCAGAACTGGTGTCACCTGACTATCCAGTTCTATTATGTTCTGAAACTGTATGAGTGGAACAGGGTTTTGCTAAAAAAAAATTTAAAAAAAAAGAAAAGAATATGTGTGCTCAGTCAACCTATCCTGGCTAGTTAAAAGTTAAATAAAAATTGACATGGAGTTCATGGGGTCTGTGAGAGGATTCAAATTATGGGTCTTCTCACGTGCAAGCTTGTTTAGAAAATATTTATTTCATGTAATGTACACTGTACAAAGGCATTGAAGCATGTGTGATACATTTAGATCTCATCCCTCACAATCATATTTAATGGAATATTTCTTCTCTTATGTCACTTATGTTGCTTTACATGAAATTTTCTTCAAACCATATGGATAACATGGTGATTTTGCTCTTCATATCAAGAAAGTTCAAAGGGAAATGCAAATACTCCAAATACAAATACACACTAAAGTACCAAGGCTTAGTCCTAACTTGCACTCTTTCGTAAAGTGCTAAATCTACAAACATTTTAGTATCCTACAAATTGAACATTATATGTGTAATCTTTGGTTTGCATAATGATTTAGGTGATGATTTTTCAAAATTAATCTACAAATCACTCAGCAGTCAATATCACTCTATCAATCATTATTTAGGCATATTTTATTGTGGCATGTCAGTCTAATGTTAGATAGCTCAATTTAAGGGAACTTTAGACATTTAAGTCTTTGTTCAGAAGGGTCCTATTGAAGAACCATAGCAGCTTAATATTGACAGTGGAATTGTATCCCATGTGATCCTTTTCATAACTGACATCTCAGATTGATAGTCCATAGTCTAATCCAGCGGGTCTGTGGCTAGTCCATAAACATCAGTAGAAGAAATATTTGATCCGCAACATGAATGCCCTTTTATATAGATGATAGTCATTGCATTCTGTCCCCTTCTTATTGGCACTTTCTCTTTCCACACTTTGATTATTCCTGCCATACTTCCCACTTCCATGTATCTATTATTTCCATCCATTCTGCCCTTATTACTGATCCCAGTCCTTACACTCTGCCTCACTACATCTCACCCTCCTCTACAGTCATTTGTTCCTCAAGACACTCTCCTCAGTCTCACTAAAACCTCCTCTGATGCCTCTTCACTCCATCCTGTCATTGCCATCACCATTGATCTGCACCACACAATCCTTGTCCAAAGGCTCCTTTGAGTGAGCTGTGTCAAAGTGCTGGGCGCTCACCTTGTACCTCCCTCGGGCGTCCAGCCCCAAGGCCGGAACAAAGCGACGGTCAAACTGGATCTCTTGGCGGAGGTAGGAGGTCCTCTTCTGGCAGGAGTCTCCAGTTCCCTCCTGTGAGGCAGACAGGAACACCACCAACTCAAAGTGGTTGGAAGTGCCTTCACACAGGGCTGGATAGAGGGGGCTCCGACGGTCCAGGGGATGGTAGAAGGTGAGTGGGAAGATGAAGAAGGGACAAGGGTGTGGGCCCAGATGGTCCAGCTGGAAGTCCAGTGAAGTTTGGTGCAGGGCCTGGCCTTCACGCTCCTCATAGAGCACAGCACTCACCTTCACGTCCACCAGAGGGCGATGCAGCAGGTTGGTGGCTCGCAGCATGAGGCAAGTTTGGCCCTGGTGCTGGCCCACCACTGCCTGGGGGCTGAATTGGATGGCTCCTGCTCGTTTTTGAGGACGGGCAATTTTGGCCACAAATGCACCTGGATGTTGGAGACAATAACAGGGGACTGTAATATGAAGAAATTATGAATCTTGAAGAAACATGAGTGGGTGTAGAGCCTTCATATAAAACCGCCTTGCAGTAAATCACAAAAGGAAAATTGGTTTCCAGCAACAGGAGTATAGTGTAAAAATACATAATGGTCAGGTGCCACATTCCTTCCAGTAAGACTATTATTATTTAGAGAAAAAACACAAGATTTAAGAACACGAAAGATTTAGAAACATAGATAGATGAGATTTTGGCCAATAAATAATATTGCTGTGTTTATTTGTTTTTTGTTAACTTGTTAACTTGCATTTGTTGTATATATTCCTGTATTCCTGGGGTATCAAATACCCAAGTAGTCTTACTGGATTTGATTTTCTTACAAAATATCATGTTAATACTCACCACCAAACTTGCTCACCAACATTTGAAAACATATTTCTTGCTGATTGTGGTCTGATGAAGGTCAAGATCAAGATTTTTAATATTCTCTCCATATATATTACTTTTAATGACCCATTTTATACTTGCAAGAAATCACACTAACGCTGGAAATCTTGTCAAGTTGATTAAGGCATGTCATTTACAATATGGAGTTTGAAACCATCAATACAAATCGTCTTGGCAAGAGCACTTGGTTTGACTGAGTTTCACCACCAACATGAATTTCAAATGAATTTCAAAAATAATGTACATAAGTGTTTGTTTCTCCTTTCCCGACAAACTTTAGCAGCTATGTATTTTTTTTTGTCTGGCAACAGTGATATTATATATTCCTAGGAAAATGTTTTGTTTATGTGCTTTAGTCACCTCATCTTCCATATTAACTGCTTTGGTTTGTTATTTTGCAGTTTGCCAATAAACACACCACTTCAGGAGTCCACATCATCAAAATGTAACCTGGAAATTCTATCTTCAAACTAATGGTTCCTGTTTTTCGCCTTTTCTGTTATAAAAATCTCGTTACACATAAATGATGGAGGCATCCATTGGGTAAATCATTAATTAGATACTTCATTCCTACTAAGTTTAAAATTGGGCTTGTGGTGAATCAGGGATAGCCTTTCAGAGTGAGAATTTTTGTCTTTTAGTGATGGGACAATCAGTGTAACTTGTAAGGCTGTGTATATAAGGATGTGGTTAGCAAGTTTCATGTCAGTCTGACTTGGAGCATAGTAGTTAGGGCCTTCCACAGATAAAAATGTTCACCTTTAATTGTAGCGATCCCATCAGGCCAATCAGTATAATGTTTTTAAATACCAGAACACAATGCCAAATTGCATCATCAGAATTGCAGATTACAGTTTTGGGTGAGTTGAGGTATCAGCACACCAATGCAATTCTTCTCAGCAGGTGCAAACGGAAAAAAAGCAAAACTGTGGAGCAGGAACTCCATGCACACTGTTCTGCAGTGCTGTGATGATGCTCTGAAAGTTCAACAAAGCCCGATAAAGTGGAGTCTGTTACAGAACAATGTGCATGGAGTTTTGACATTAATTGTAGTGACTTGTATGTATTTTTTAAAATATCAGAACACAATGCCAACATGCCAAAATTGGACAAAATGTGTTTTTAGCATTTGAGTTAAGCACTTTGATTTGAGGTATATGTATCTGCCCCTATTTCACCAGTCAGAATGATCATAATACTTTAAACGCTGGAACCTAGAACAAAGACACATAATTGCTCCAGGTTTCAAAATGAGGCCAATGGTGTCTGAGATACCACATTCGATGGATAGATGGACAGACAGACCAAGACCAAGCCAAACAGAGTACATGAGTTTTGAAAGCCAGAAATCTTAGCACCTGGTAAATTAATTGTATTGGTCAGTAATCACCCAGATATATTATGGTAATTTTATGTTCTGAGACTGTAAAAAATGTACTTATTGTACCTTTCCATTGTATGCATTCAGACACATGAAGATAATGGTGGAAAAATAGCCAACCTGGAGAATCATGTGATTGAAGCTGCACATAGCTATCATTTGGATAAATTGGATTCTTGCAGTGATACTTTTTGAAGAATTTTACAAGAATTATAAATCATAATTTTCTGTTTAAAGATAGATAATGTTTGTGGACAGAAGGGCTTAGAAAATCATGAGTGGTGAGGAGTGTTGTACCTGTGATGAAAGCTTCAAGCATGAGCCCCAGCAGCATCTGCACAGCCAGCAGTGCTATGGCACTGGGACAGTCTCCACTGGGGAACATGGTGCCATAACCAATGGTCAGCTGTGTCTCTAGGGAGAAGGAGAAGGCAGCAGTGAAGCTGGTAATGTGCTTGACGCAAACCACATGGCCCTCTGGTGGTGCGTCATGGTCCTGCACAGCCAGGTCTCCATTGAGGTGGGCAAGCAAGTACCACAGACAGGCAAACAGCAGCCAGTGGGCCAGGAAGGAGGCGCAGAAGGCCAGCAGGACCCATCTCCAGCGCAGACCCACCACCAAACCCCAAACATCATGCAGCGCCAACAGCCAGGCTCGGGCTGAGGCTCCAGGCCACGACTCAGAAGGGCATGGGGGAGGACGAAGGGCACAGTGGCCATCTTTGGTGACAAGGCGTTGGCGGGTTGGTGAAGAGAGGAGAGGAGAGGAAGAGGCCTTACCGCCCAGATCATTGCTGTTGGATTTGGTTGTCATGATTACAGGGGGTCTCAAGTAGGGCAGGTCAAGGTAAAAATGGTCCTGCAATTGAATGATAAAAACAACTAATAATATACAGTAACAATTTACTTTGTTTATGTGGCACCCTTTTTAAACAGAATTTACAATAATAAACAACAGAACAATAAAATGAGAATAAAATATAGGTATGCAGTAACGGCAAGCAAAAGATAAAACAAGGTAAGTTGAAATGATAAAAAGGCGAGTGAGTTTTTAAAACTTAAAAGAAGAAACTGACTTACAAACTTGAATCTCCTTAGATTGCTTCAAAGTCTTGGGGCCCTGACAGTAAAGGGACCATCACCTTTTGATTATAGCCAAGGCTATGGGACAGCCAGAGGGGTAGCGTTAGAGGATTGTGAAGAGGGGGCAGGCTTATAGGAGGTGAGAAGGTCAGAGATATGCCTAGGAGCAGGACCCATCTGAGTTTTAAAAGTAATCAATACATTTTTAAAATCTATTCTAAAAAGACAATGGAGGGATGCAACCATCACAGTAATATGATGATGGGGTTTTTTTTTGCCAATGCTCCAATGTTTTAGGCAAAATACCCTTTTTCTGACTTACACAGACTGAGACAAGATGTTCAATACCATTTTCACCTCTGTATGTCCACCAGTTTGGTTCCTATGGATAGCATTTTGTGTTAGCTTAGCATAAAGACTTGAAGTCTACAGGAGTCATTAGCCTAGCTCACTCAAAAAGAAAAAATAAACCTTACAGCAACTCTGAAGCTGTCTTATTTACACAATGTTACATTTGTATTACACAGTAATGAAATACATGTCTTGGAAGTTATTTAAAAAAAACAAGACTCGTTTTAGGAGAAGTTAGATGGTAGGAACTATAGTCGCTGAACACAGCAGTAAAGATTTCAAGCCCTACCCCTTGTAGCTCCATTCTGAAGGGCCACTACCATACTGAGGGCACTGGACATGGTAGTGGCCGACAAAACAAGGGGTTAGGGCAAGAGAAGGGAATTGGGATTGGGCCATACTACCTTTGAGTAAAGTGCTGAATGACTGACAATGTCCCCTTTAGGCCGCGTCCACCTGCCAGCCGAGCAATAAGGAATTAGAGAAAACCACAGAATCAGATGTAAAGACATGAAAATTGGGTTAATCATGTTATCATTTTACCAGCGTTTATTGATCCTACATTTCTATATTCTCCACTAGTTATAGTTCCTACCATCTATAGTTCCTACCATCTAACTTGTCCTAAAACAACTATCATTTAAAAAATATATATATATTCCAAGACGAGTATTTCAATTACATATGACACACTGTGTAAATAAAACAGCATCAGAGTTGCTGTAAGTTTATTTTTTTCACTGTAACGGAGCTAGGCTTATGACATAGACTTCAAGTCTTCATGCTAAGCTAACATGAAATGCTACCCATAGGAGCTGAACCAGTGGATGAACAGTGGTGAACATCTTGTTTCAGTCTGGGTAAGTCAGAAAAAGGGTATTTCTTTAACATTTGAGTTTCAAATGTTTCTTTGATTAATAGGTATATGTATCTGCAGCTATTACACCAATCAGACCAATCATAATACGTTAAACACTGCAACATAGAACGAATACACATCATCACTCCAGATTTAATCAAAATGAGGCCAGTGGTGTCTGAGATACCACATTCGATGGATAGATGGACAGACAGACCAAGACCAAGCCAAACAGAGTACATGAGTTTTGAAAGCCAGAAATCTTAGCACTTGGTGGCTGCAGCATTCTGGATAAGATGATAAGTGGTGAGAAGCATATTTCATCGAATTGTGAGTTGGTTTTGATTTACAGATAATGCATAGCTTACTGTCAACTGTGAACAGCTGCACATTTAGGTTCTATGGTTGAGTTCCATCCTCTGAATCAAATTATGCTTCATCTAGACAGGTCTTATGTGCTTAGAGGCACTCTGACCACCAGATGTCTGTGGAGGCAGCCTTGACAGCCTTACAGCCAGACAGCTAGAGTCTTGTCCTTTCCAAAGTTTCTATTTCTATGTCAATATTGTTGCCAGGAGATTAGAGCAGGGCCCAGCAGGGTATCTGTCTGTGTAACACAGCAACATGCAGAGTAGGAATGTGTCTTTCATCTGTGGGGTGTTTTAGACTTACTGCACTGTACTGCATGTCTCTCAACTTGCCTTGTTCACCAGTGACATTATACATTTCACATATTTTTTTATGTCTGCATGTAATGTGCAGTCCTAACTTCTTTTTAAGCCTTTGTACTGACTTCAGCATAATTTTTAAATATAACCGGAACAGGAAAAGCAATAGTGTAACAGTAAATGAAGTGTAAGAGCATGGGGGAATAATGTTGTATGTGTAGTATCTTAGATAAAAAAAAGACTAAAAAGAGAAGAGACTAGCAGCTAGTGCCAGTATTTTATGACATTGGACTGTTTACATACATAGAATTCTGGACATCCTATTACTGTTTTTCATTTTTTAAATAAAGGTTGTTAATTCCACAACATTGTGAGTTTGGTAGAAGCTGCATACAAAAACATCAATTTGAAATAGTTTTCTAAACCAAATTTCACGTAATTTAAGATTACCCATAGGCATAATTTTATGCTGTGCATGTGTCACTAGTAGGTTATCATTTTCAAGGTCACTAAGTCAGTCATGGGTAGAAATTTGTGCACTATACATTAGGAAAATCTCTTGTTTTTCCATTTTTTTGTCTTAACAAAGAACTCAGGATATATTATTCAATATGGATATCATAATCAATCAGGAGACAAGATCAGACAATATTGCATACAAAAGCCACCATATATAGGGAATATTTTTGCACGAGCCATGACAGCATGTTAAGTAATACTAGGATAATAAGTGGTGTGGGGTAAGTGTGTTGTTAACTTGGTAAGAAGTGTCTCTTTGTGCTGAGGCTGGGGGAAACACCAACCTGATACAATCAGCAAGATTGTCACATGAGGGCCATGTGCTGGCTTGGGGCTTCATTATACTGAATCTCACTGTATAGAAAACCTGCCAGAATTGTCCCAGTGTCCCCTCACTGGTCATTTCTCTGGTGTGTGATAACTAACAGGCAATATACTGCAAAAACTGTTAAGATTCTTCAACTTAAAAAACAAGATTCTTTGCTCCATTGAAATTTTAACGAATTGTAAGGTCTAAGTTTATTAGTTGTTGTAATGATGTAAACTGAGAGATCAGACATCAAATATCCAGTCACACTGAAAAGTGTTTAGTAGTTGAATCTACTGTTACTTGTTTGTGTGTCACAAAATTAAGATACTGAATGGCAAGAAATAAGCAGCTGGTTCCACCTTACACTATTTTTAAAGGATTGGAGTTACAGAGTTAGCGAGATGTACATCTTTATTATGACTACCATTATTTTCATTTTGATCAGAAATAGACCTATGATTCAAATCTAACTTTATCCAAATGAGCAGGGAAATCTAGATAATTAATGCAAATGCAATGTGTACTGGAAGGTATGTTAAAAACCTTCATTCAGTCTAGTGAGTGTTTGGTAAGAAGTTCAACTCATAATTTTAAGTCACAACTAGGAAGCTGATAACAAGCAGCTCTAAGTTGAAACACAGTGACTTGGCCTCAATAAACTCCCCTTTGAGTTTTTGCAGTGACGATGCCAACAAACTCTGCCTGACTCCTTTGACAATCCTCAAGTCCCGAAGACTAGTATCAATATTTACACTAGCTATTATGCTCTAACAATGATCATCAAGGCTGCCTAGTTGGCCATTTTGTTACCTTTGACTCATGCTAATGTATGAACAAGTAGGGAAAAACATCATTAAAATCTAGGTCAGAGGCATGCATATATTTCCACATGAGCTTATGCAACATACAGTCTAGTCCCTCTAAACACCACTGGAACCCAGAACAAGCATACAGAGGGGGAGAAAGACTGCCAGAAAGCAAAAAGAGGCTGAATATGTTTGATAAACTATAGCGTTGTGGTGATAAAAAAGGTGTCTTGGCCTTCGGTGTCTTGACCTACAACTAGTTTATTCACCTTTGTATTTGGAGACATGTTGTGTTAAGATGACAGAATAGCTTTGTTCATAATTCATAGCTTGTATCATCATGAGTAGTATGCAAGTGGTATTAAAAAATTCGTACCATTAGGAAAATATACTTATGGGTATATTGTTGGTTATGGTGATCAGCAGCTAGAGGTCAAGTTTACCCTCTTTATTTCCATAATGGCTTCCTACAATATTTAAGAAATAACTGACTCATATCTGCACCAATCTGATCTCATCTCTTAACCTTGCTGGCATTGCGGATTATGATGTTAGCAAGCTGCTCTCACTAGCATTCCTCAAATTGCCTAAATTGACCATCAAAATTGATGTGTTTCACTCATTGTCCTTGTATCCATGCCTCTAGTTTGCCCAGCATCAGCCTCTCTAGATACCATGATTCATACTCACCTAAAGCAGCAGTCAGGGCCGAGAAGTGCCCTTTGACCTTTTCACCTGAGAGCTGGTCTGAGGTCAGCTGAGGGTGCAGGGGGCCAAAGCAGATGAGAAATTGCCACCACTTCCTTGGGGACGAGAGGATGGGGGTAAATCCAAGAGAGCTCCCAAGGAAAAAGGAGGACTAAAAGTGTCACCCCGGGAAGTTTTCAGTGTGGGAGCTGAACTGTGTGCAGCTCTTTGCTCCTCCGATCTGCAGCTTCCAGCTCCAGGCCAAGGATGATTCGATTGGTCACATTACTCTGCATGGAGCCTATTAGTGTTCCCGGAAGACAGAAGACAGGGGGAGGGGGAAAAGAACAACACCTTGTCACAGTTCATTCAAAGAGCTGCTTGTTCGTTGGTGTCCTGCGGCTGGTAGGAGAAATGAGTTTGGAAATAAGGAGGTGCATCTCCCTCTACGTATGTGTACGTGTATGTGTGTGTGTGTGTGTGTGTGTGTGTGTGTGTGTGTGTGCGCGTGTGAGTACACATACATACATGAACATGCCTGCATACATCAACATATTTTGCCCTCTCCTTTTGTTGTTTTCCATCAATACTATTTTTTCATATACATATGCAGTACGAAGTTGACAATGGTTATTCATGCTTAAATTTTGTCTTTTATTTTTAGTAGCCTGTTATTTTAAAAAAAGCACATTTTAAACACATATCATATTTTTGCTCATAGAACATGATTTAAATTTTTTAAGATGTTGTACCAACCTGTCTATTCATTAACACTGGACATGTAATTTCTCCATACTTTCCATGGCCTCTGAAGAGTTACATATTACCCAAAGTAAGTGGTTTTGCCTAAATCTATTCTGAAAGAGCAGCGTTGATGCCTTACTGTGAATTCATGTGATGTAAGGTCCAACCTCACGTAACCACTATTAATGTGTAGTTAATATAATGTTCAGTGTTCAGTGATTAAGACAGCACAACCAATGTATGTGGCATGTCTGTCCTAGTCCTGATAACACAGTGCCTTTATTTTATTATGTCTATGTCTACATCCTTGTTCTCATCTATGTGTGGAGTGAATACCCAAAACCATGGGAAATATGTGTGAGATTGTCAGTTTCTGCTGGACAACAGAAACAAAGACTATTCTCAGTATTAGTAGTGCAATTTCACCATGCTGCACTAGTCACCTTTTTTATAACACTACAATGCCATGCCAATGGCACTTTAAAAAAAAAAAAAAATTATTAAA
>OMKZ01000489.1:0-14799 GCA_900302535.1 Neoniphon sammara
GCCGAGCAGACGGAGAAGGAGGCCGACATGGTCTTGTAGCGCCTGGACTGGTGCCCCACCTCCGCTGTCACCCCGTCGATGCCACTGTCCTCATATTCGCTGCCTTCCCCGGCCGTGACGTCCTGCACCACAGCCAGAACACAAGACAGGTGAGATGGCGCGGCAACCATCGCAACAAAAACAACTGGTTATTTCTACAAACAAAACTCCTACCTTGAGTGAACACCACACCGTCTCTGTAGATGCACAAGACAGATCTGTGCGTGTAAAGCAAACATGTTTTGAACTCGGACTACTGTGGCCTACACAGAGTGTCCATGAGTTGCTTAATCCTGAGGTTCTGCTTAAATTGAATCACTCACAGCAAAACTACTGCTGTTACGCGAGTGCAGCCTGCTCTCCGTGTGGCACCGCAGGCTCTGTCCCCTCCTACCCATATGGCCAAAGGCTCCTGAGAGATGAAGGGGGTTACACCAAACCCCGGTATCTCCATCCCGGTCACGTGAGCAAATCATGCGCTCCAGAACTCCATTCACCCGCACTAACGGTGCCCCACAGTGACAGGGCCACCGCACACATTTTACTGTTACACTCTTCCACCGGCCTCCCCTCATTATCATGACAAAAGGTTGAGGCCATTTCAAATGGGGACTGACTTTAAGCTCTCCCCCGTCATCGCCGTCACCCTCCCAAGAAAAAACAACGGCTCCATCAGGAAACAACACATTGCTCCCATGGCACAAGCAGCCATGCATTCTTTTTTTTACACTTAATCTGTTTTCTGGAGCTTATTATCTGCTTGGTGAATGCAGCAGAGGAGAATCTCAGACACAATGGGGGGAAAAATGAATGAGGAGAGCTGTCTTTGGAGATAGCCTTATTGAAGGTGATGTAACTAGACTGCATTAAGATTCTGGGCAGCTCTTCATACTCAGTCCAATAAAATTTCAGCAGTTTGTTGCTGCTAAGACCACAAAACAGCTGTGGCACAGCTTGAGAATTTCAGGCCCATGACATTCTGCAAACTTGGAGAATATTGAGCAGGTGTGTATAAATTGTTAACATATTCATGGTACCAATAGACAGGAGCAAATTAACACCTCATTTTAATTTGCTCTGTTTTTTCTAAAATATGCCACATTTCACAGAAAGCAATTACAGCAAAATTATTGGTGTAAAAGATAAGTAGAGTGTGAAATGACTGCACTTCCCACCTGTATAGTCTGTGCCCTCCTGCCCTGCATGCTGGCACACATGGCGGCTTGGTGGCTGCTGAGGCCTTCAGACAGGCAGTGGGAGCGCCGGCAGGGAAGGGTGTATGCGCCGTAGGTGTTCCCATCCTCTTCCGATGGGGAAAGCATCTTATCGTCTTCGCCCTCCCTGATAGCCCGGTTGGCATCATGCCACTTGGCATATCGGCTGTGGGCTTGCCTGCGGGCAGGGCTCTTCTGACTGTACAGCTCGTCCAGGGAGTTTGCCCTCTCGGTGGAGTCCAGCACCTCCAGGCCCTGGGGACTTGACTCTAAGTGGCCGCTGCAGTCAGTAAAGTCTCTCTCGTTGGATGTGTCTATGATCTCCTCGGTGCTGGTCAGGTGCTCTTGGCTGAGGTCAGACAGGGAGAACTCCAAGCTGTCTTCACGCCACATGTCCGCCGACTTGGACCTCTTCTTCTTGAAGCTGACAGTCTCCCTGGGACCGTCCCGTGTCTTCTGGAGATAGGTTACCTCGCCTGTGTACACGCCTCTGTCCTGTGCTTCCTTGACAGCAGGGCCAGGTAGAGTTATACGCATGGTGTCCATGTGCACTGAAGGGTTGGCCAGGTCATTGTGAAAAGACACGGGCCGCAGGTTCATGGCCACACGGTCCACCCATATGGGGCTGCCAAAGTCAGAGAGGACATTAGTCTCGTTGAAGGGCTCCAGGCCGTTGTCAGCCAGCGACTGTGGGATGCTGGGGGTGCTACTGGAGCGCGTGCTTGTCTCCGAATTCCTGTGCTCTATTTTCCCCGACGAAGCATGTCGAGAGCGTCTGGACTGCTTGTTGGAGATGCGAAGGGAGCGAGACATGTGCTTGCGTGACAAATGGCCACGTTCATTACCGTAGACGGCATGGTCCCCGCTCTGGCTCTCTACATTTCCCATGATTCAGAAGCTGAGCAGGAGCAGAGACAAAGCTTGGTTAAGCTCGCAGAGAACACAAAATAAATACAGAAACATAATATGCAGTTAGCAGAGAAATGACATAGCTAGAACAGGATTGTACCTACATCTTACCCTACCTGAAGGATCGTAATGATTTTTGAGGCATTTTGATCGTCACTTGATCTTCAGACAGTATGGTCCTGCGGCTACTGGAATGATCCACAAAGCTCTGAAAAGAGAAAGATATCCAGGTAGGAAATTATTTCCAAATAATACTGCATATGCTTTTCACAATATGTACAGATAATCAGGTATAACAAGTGCAAAGTTTTGTCAGGTAGACAAAAAATGTCTAAAATGGAGCATTAAGGGACTACGTCGCTAATACTGAGGAACAAATACTTTGTTTAAACACATTTTATATATTGTCATGCAGGCTCATTTGTACTAGAGTATATAACATTGCATCACACTATATGCCTTGGACTTTTCAAGACATTGTGTATTTTTGTCTGTTTCTGCAAGTCTGCAGTATGTTCTAAAGTGTGGCTGTCAGTTTATATCACAATCCTCTTAGCTTGAAATAGTATAAGCATTGAAACCTTACACAGTCAGTTGTGTTAGTGCACTAAATTGAGATAATCTCTCAATATTTCAGTGTTTAATTCAATTTCATGCTGTTACTCTGCACACGGGCTAGTCTGAGCACAGGGGCTGTTCTGGAAATTATGGAAATGTGAAAGCTTGAATATTCCTTCTTTTGACACAAAGCTGTGTAACTATTCAGAGTAGTTCTCATACTACACAGATTTGTAAATCAATCCCGTCTGTGTAAGACCTTAATAAAGTCACTGAAAGGGATCATAAGATCAAGCAGAGTTTGGTTGCCCATGACTTCGACCATAACAGTGTGATGCCTGGTCAGAAACAGAGATAATGGAGCTTAAGGAAGGAAGGCAGTGCAATGGAGCAACTGTGACATGACCATGGTGGTTCTTCTCTATCACCCATCTCCCCTAAAAGCAAGCTCTGATCAAGCCGGCTAGATGCACGCCACTCTCAGTTTGGCAGAGGAGGTGACCCACTCAGCCCCTTTCAACATGCACAGGGGTTTGTGTGAAGTGGAGGGGAGGTAATGGCAATGAGTGCCGTGACAGCCTGAATGAACATGAGTTATTCAAAGCTGAAGTGAACCACACCAACCCATCCATGTAGCTGTGTTGTTGTCTGTTCTCAGACTCTCTCCTGCATTTGAGAGGACTAGGAGAAGGGGGGGGGCTCATAGGTTTGCGCTGTATTGCACATTTGGACTGAATCTACCTGCCTTTAGGCTGGACAGGCTGCTTCTTACTCAAAAAGGTCCTGTTCCATGCCTGGGACCATCAACAGATGGGGTGGAAGATTAACCAACAGCGCTGTCATTGTTGTTGTTCCTCCTGATGTGCGCTCCCCTCCTTTTAGGACAGACCCTTTGGGGGGTACTATCTTTGCGTGTATGGTCGACGCAGATGAGTGGGAGCCCAACCCTCTGCTGCTGCATGCATGCACTCAAGCTTACTGTGAAGAGGGGCGTTACATAAACTGGAGCTGACCCCGTTTTTCTGCCTTATGTTGCTCTCCTTCCCCCCCTTTTATTCTGCTCACTCATCACCCCGCACAGGTACTGCACTGCACAATGTTTGATGTTGAATCAAGTCCAATTCATTTTCAAATAACACTATAGTCAAGAGCCCATTATATTAACATGAGTTGGACAGAAATGTAAAGAAATGTGATGAAAAGAAAAGTGCAGGGGGGAAAAACATCAAATGCCACTGCACTCATTACAATAAACCCTGGATTCACCGAGGGACATAAACACGTTTGCAAAATGCTAGCAGACACATTACACTTAGGGGTGCTTCCAGCCTTGTGTTTGTAACCTTTCCCAAGCAATACCTTCTATTTTCTGTAGATTGGAAAATTTTCACATGTAAAGGGAAAGAAAAAGCAAAAAGGACTTACAAAAACTATAATGAAATACAGCACTTCAAGATTTGCTCTGACAGCTCTGACAGTCAATGTTTATGGATGAAGTTCATGCTATTTATACCGGAGCTTTAATATGTTGCAGCTCCGGATTTCTTAATGATCTGAGTGGTTCGAATTTTAATGTGATGTGAAATTAGTCAGAAATTAATTAGAAAGAGTGAAGCAGAGTTAAAGTAGATATAAATTGTTTAGGTAGTAGAGGAGGCAGTTTCCTCAGTAACTCACTGCAGCAGTGCCTTATTTGTTAAGACCTGAAAAGTCTGAAACAGCTGGTCAGGCCATTGGTGTAAATGAACAAAAATATGTAACAATGCCTTTTAATTCTGCAACACTACTGGAGCATTGAGACATGCAACTAAAAATATTTTAATTGTAGCTTCATTTCACCAGGTTATTCCCATTTAGATTAATGACATTTTTTCAAGGGTAACAGTGACAAAAGCGGCAAGTATTAGGACAAACATAAAAGTTGCAAACCAATTATATACAACAATGCACAAAGTCAGAAGAGAGTTCAACTCTAATAGAAGAAAGAGCAAAGTAAACCAATGCATAGTTGTAAAAGAGAGAAAAAGCATATGTACATAGGCAGACCAAAGTGTACTCGACCAATATCAAATCAGCAGGTTCGCTGGGTCAAAACCAATTTACATCCTGACTGAGCAAAGCAAAGACAGCTTGTTACTGAATCTGCTGCCTGATCCTTCATTGCCAATTTTAACTTATGAACAGTAGACCAGCTCTTTCAACTTTAAATCATTTTGCAGTGGGTTAAATGAAGGAGGAGTGGGCTTCTTTTCAGTTTTGACCTCAGGGACAGATGACAAAAACAATTTCTGTGAATGTAAACAGTGATTTCCGGTAAGCTTTTTATGGATATAAGAGCAAAAAATTGTTAGGAAGCAGGCCCAGAATAGCCTTACAGATAAAAATGCACAAAGGAGGAAGTCTATAAGTGGACAGGGCAGGCCAGCCAACTTGATGAGTGAGAGTTTTTCAGTCAGTAATAAACTTCAGTGTAACCTGATTTAGACTCTGCAATGTCATCTAAAGCACTGGAAAACCAGTGGGAGGAGGCATGAGAATATGCAACATAGTCCTAACTGGCATAAAAGTGGCAGGAACTGGTTTCTTTCTAATTACAAAAGAGAAATGTACAATTAACAGACAAATGAGACAATACAGGGCATTTTGAAGCGTACCAGTATGCATTTCATTGTATTTCTTGTATCTGAATATTTCAATAGCTCAAGCGACCGTGATTCTCCGATGCACAAGGATGAACGAGGTTCCACTGCATTTTGTAAAGGTGCAATGCTGCGGGTACACTGACTCCAACACCAGCTGTTTATTAATACATGAGGAAGAAATGCCAGCGTTGGGAAAGATGTTCCAGAGGATATCAAATCCCCCGGAGCACCGGATGGGCTCTTCTAGAAATACAGAAAGACAACACACATTCAGAGCTTAGCATCACTATCTGCTTAACCGTCTTCCTTCATTTACGCCACACTTATCACAAAGAATTAAATAAATAAATGGAAATAAACAATTAGATCGGAAAATGCTGTCGGCGATTTGGCAAAGTGACAGAGCGAGGACCAAGGTAATTGGGTCACCTCTCATTTTCATACAGGGCTGCAGAAGAGCACACAGCGGCAGAACTCGCAGACACGCCATCCATTACAACCCCTTAATGAAATACATAACCACAGTAGATTCCAGCCTCCCACAGATCTGAATGAAGAATGGTTTTAATGTGAGTCAGATTAGCAACATAACGCCATTAGAAAGGGAAAGAAAATACAACATGGCAAACTGCTCCACGGTGAGGTTGTAGACTGTCGGTACCTGCCTCTAAAACAGCATGAGGCTCCTTCTCAATGAGCCTTCGGTGGGCAAATATCCAACTCTTAATATATGTTCTACAACTCTGGACTATATTAGGGTGTAGTTATTCATTCAGCACATTCATTTTGCAATTACTGCCAAGGGCCTACAAGGAACTAGGCAGGCATGATGTTTCCTATAAAAACCTGAAAAGTATTATCCCAAATTATACAATCTAAGACTTTTTCAGTTACCCTCTGGGGGCATCTAATGCAGGGGCCTTGAAGTAAAATGCAATCTTATTCATAATTCAGCAAAAATCTGTTAAGAGTTCAGTGTGAAAACATGGCTCAGGGGTATCGCTCACCCAATCGCCTGCCAATAACATTCTTAGTCAGAATAAGAGCGAGACAGCGGTTACTGTTCTGTATTCATGACATTACATATTTATGAAAACACCGATGAGTATAAAAATGTTTTGGGTGTTGATCTGTCCCCCTTTGGAGAAACTCTGGTTCATGGTAAAGAGTTTAACATTATAATAAAACACTATCTAGAGTTTATCTTTGCTATTTATGCACCATATCACTGATTCTGATTTATCGCAAAAGCACTTGGGTCCACAGCGTCTATGATATCTGAAATATGTGTGGGCTAGGAAATATCAATTATTCACGTTTCCAGTCCATGTGCTGTGGGATTTGGTCATCCCTGAAGTATGTGACAGGTAGATTTAAGGTCCTTTGTTAATAAAGACCACTTAAAAACCCCAGCTTACATTTGACAAATACTTGGGCTTGTTGGAGCAGGAGCGTGGCAAATATGTCCAAACCCCCACCTGCTCCTCTTCTCCTTTAAAATCCCCAAGGACAAAAATGTCAAGGTGCTTCTATCATTCGAGGAAATGATGGAATTCTTGCCCTACAGCCAAAATATGGCCTATGGACTTTCAATACAGAGAAGAATTCATGAAGAGAGTGAAACACCTGGCCACATATTCCAGCATCCATGAGCTTCGTGTAAAAATACAATATTGAAATATACTAGACAAAGCTCCCAAAAAATCAATAGTGTATTTTCAAGGATATAGAAACAAATTGGACTTGATCTTCATATGATAAGATTCTGATTTCAACTCTTAATATTGCATAGGGACTTGAAAACACATTCCTGTCATCTAACCTAACTACACTGGTGAAAGGCAAGAATGCAATGGGCCAACTAGTTACAAGCTCCAACACAAAACCCTGTAATCTGAACACTCCAGACTCTAGAGATAATAACACAGGTAGCTAGCTGTATGAAGGGGGGGTCACTGCTGAAAGGGTGCACCGAAGACAGCTCACATTTCCCCACTGACATAAAGTCATGTGTCTCTCTGTGTGAGTGGAAGGACCAAATACCCCATCTCTTGTTTTCATGACTCATTTTCTGCTCCCACGTGTGATCAAATGTGTTTGGGATTCTATTAGGCCAGAGGGAAATTTGACATCAGCACAGCTTGTTTTTGCTGCATCCGCTTTCAGATGTTAAATGTTGGCGAAGTGCATTCCTCTGGGATGGCATTTATTTATAACCAGTGTCCAGTCTCTTGCTTGATGAATGAAGCTTTTTTTCCCTCCCGTCTTCATTTTGCAGTCTGAAACATGGACTGGACAGCTATCTTTAGCCAAAGACAGCATTTTTTCTGAATTTGATCTGTAACCCTAGAAACCCTGAATAAGAAACAGCTGGAAAGGGGCTTTCAATGATAATGACAGCAACTTGAGCTGTCCTGAATAGCTCTGTACCAAGTAGTGGCATAGAATGTAATGTGAAGCAATGGGCCAGCTTTAATATGTTTGCAGCCGCTGGAGCTTTTGGCTGATCTAGCATCCATTTATTCGGTGTTATTCATAATTTATCTTAGAAGATACAGCAATTGGAAAAATAATATGTACCCTACTTAACAGGCATATTGATATTTGTCCTAAAAATTCTGCTGCCAATGCTAATATCTTCATTGCAGGAAGTGTGCCTGTACAATTACACGGCTGAGAGCCAATATACCTACACCATATTACAAGTATAAGAAGTAATATTACTTACAACCCTTTAGGCCAAAGTGTCTCTTGAGCACCATACTGCAGCTTTGAACAATGGGGACACACTGAGCTCATCTCACTGAAAACAAAAATAGACACACCAGCAGGCCTCGCCACCCAGTCATTTTCATTTGCTGCAGAATTGATTTCATGTTCCAGAGGAGAGCAGCAAAGGCTGGCGCTGTGACCTGTCTGACCTCATCATCAAAGGCTCAGGTGGCTGCGTGCTATAGGACTTGTTAATGTAAGAGGACACCCTAAGAAGGATGCCAGCACATATCAGCCCAAATAATGGCTGACATTACAGCTGGTGTGAGGCCTGGCGTGACAGCAGTAATCAGTGGTGAAGGTAGATTGTTGCACTAGCCAGTGCTTTTGGCCTGTGGGCGCTGGGCAAGAGGTTATATTCAGCTATTCATTTGACCAGGAACATCACTAATGTTATGCTTTGGGGTGCAGGAGCTAATATGGCTGAGGTTGGTGAGATGTATAATCTGTGTGAGATATATAATCCAGGTTATTAAACTCTAACAACAACAATATTTTTGCCACTCAGAGCATCCATGTAGGCCTCAGAGCCCCAAAATAATGGGAAAACCAAAACAGAAAGTGAATGCAAAGAAGTTTCTTGGCCTTTGTCAAACTGTTATCTCCCTCTCTGACATGTTAATGTAATTCTGAGGAACACAAAGACTACAGGCCAAACCAAGCTAACCTAATATATTATTTATTCTTTGGTACCGGCACTTCTGCTGTTAGCACTTATACATAAGGGAAAATGAAAATCACCCTTCTGTGCCATGGTGCCTGTTCACTGAATGTGTGCTCGGTAAGGGGGCCCTAAGTGTCTTGTTCAATTAAAGATTGCAACCCATAAGTCACAATCATGTTATAGATATATATGTCAAGCTTGTGACTGTGTGTATTTGAAAGTGTGCTATATTTTGCATAATAAGTCTTTTGGTTTTTATTCCTGCTATTCAACTCCGCTCATCAAGTACTGAAAACACACTGGCAATGGGTAGATTTTTTTTTTTCAAACCTGACAAATCTTATGGTTCCCTCTAGGTAAAGGTTCTTGATTTAGATCATGCTGAGTAGCAGCTTGTGTTGTTTAGCATGGTGACACCTTTGTTCCTGCCAATATTTTCTCTAGAGCAGCGCTGTGTGAGAAGACCATTGGTTCTGCCTCTGTTTGAGCTGTGAATGGGATGTGTGCACAACAGATGCTGCAGGTTTGGTGGGTCAACATGATGACTTTTGACCATCTATAGGTCTAACACTGGCTTAATAGAAGCTATGGCCACTGATTAGATAAATCAGTACAAATATTTAGCTTTACATGGTGCAGCTGAAATGCAACCTGTAGTTCTAGTTGTGCGGGAGAATCATCCAATAAAATTCATGAATTGGGTTTGTGTCATCATTTGGAATGATCTGTAGGGCTTGGTGACATAGCAACAATAACAGTTTCACTTGCAATCTGCAACTAATTGCATGGGAATTGCATTGTGTAAAGCCAGCCTTACATTTCTTCATATTTTCTGTCTAAATTGCTTAGAAAAATGTACCACTAGCAACTACATTCTTTGTTTTTCAGCTGTCGCTGCTGGTAATCATCTATTGTTTTTGATGCACCGGGCATACCAATGTATCTGTGAAATTAGCACTGATGGAAAATGAAAGATCTGAATGAATGAAAATCTCACTTCAAATTTGATGCAATGAGATGCAATATTGAGGGGAACTATCACTTTCCACATCACGGAGAGATTTTTTTTTCCCTTCATGTACTGCCTAAAGAAATGAGATCCTGTGATGCCATTCTGTGCCAAACCAAACAAGAGAGCTTAAATCTCACCTATGCCTGAAATCTGTACCATAAAGTCACAATTGGTGGAGCCATCAAGGGTACATCCTGCTTACAACTTTTTAGCTCCTCATTGGCAACCTTTGAAGTCCTTAAACAACTGTTGATTGGACGCATTGGCAGGCCATGCACCTCTGCTGAGACAAAGGGTGGTGGATAAAGGTTGCAGTGACTCCTCTGACTATGGATATGTGGGGGAAGGGAACTGTGGTCTATGCTGGTGTGGTGAATAGGGGGATTCCTCCTACTACAACAAAACACTGTGCCCCTAAAACCTGCGAGAGCATCAAGGAATGGGTCTGTACATGTTTTTGGTTTTGACAGACACAGACTACATCCCCAGTGAAGAATGCCCCAACAATTAGCTTTTGTTCAGATGAAAGGACAACTGACAGCACTCTGAAGCTTACAGGTTCAGCCACAAATTCATCCTTCATCATTACTGTGTCAAATAGATAAATGATATGGCTCTGTCCATCACCTTTGAAGATTTTAGATTTGCTAGAACAAAGCAATTCTGCTGATTATCTATTAATGAAAGCACAAACTAAATTTCCATCCTTCTATCTCTCCTTTCATCTTGCCTACTATTGTCTCCCCTAAATTTTATCTCACTTTCCAATATTTTTTTTCCCTCTACAGTAACTACAGGACATTGTGTCAGAGCAGCAGTGATCCTTTGATCCTTGCCCTCTTTAATATTGGTTTCTGGTAATATTTGTGATCTGTGAATTTCAGCTTACTCTACTGTTGCGCTCATTTAAGCTGCTTTAGATACAAGCATCACCTAAATGCCTTTGTGCAACAGTAAATCCTTTGATAAGTCACTCAAACCTAACTCCCAACAATGTGAAACTTTTAAGTTGCTAAATCAGATGCTGAGGAAAATTGTGCTGCCAGGCAGAGACAGCTGGATCACACAAGAATTATACATCAATACTTGGTTTGTGATAGAAGCATCCATCTGGGAAGAGGATGAAAAAAAGTTTCATGTAATGAAATAGGCTGCAGTCACTGCGACAAAATACAACCACAATCACCAGAGAATTTCACAAGATGACCTTCTCATAGCCTGTAACTGTCACTGTCAGTGAAAAGGTCTCCCCTGGCGATGCTAGGCTGCACAAGGCATCAACTTCAGTGTGCCTTTACATGCTTCACATTCCTGACTTTTACAATAGGCTACTCCACAATCAGACTTCAAACATATTCAACCATTTCCCCTCACTTCAGGAGCAAATGCAGCTGACATTTTTATCACTAGAACCCCTTCTGTGATCAGCATAACCAATGCTGGTACCCAGTGGTTACTCCAGTGGTTTCCAGTGTTTCGCTGGATTACTGTTGTAGTGGAAACTGGAGCATGCACCAGGGAAATCTTGCATACTGGAACAGGATGGTGTGCATGAGAAACAGCTGTATGTTAAAATTAGATATTTGTTGCAACAACAAGTGAGAGTAATCATTTAGGTTACATAGCTTAGCAATGTCTAGTTGAAGAATTGACTTTGCTTTCTCACTCTGTCCTTCTGCTGTGTCTAAATCAAGGTGGACTCAGGGCTCAGCTCTGGGTTTTGTGGGCAAAACCAAATGTCTTATGCAACAGTAAGCTTCATGCATAAGGACACTGCATTAGACCATCTCAAAAATAGAAATTACAAAAGCCTGTGGCAAAATGTTGCCATGTAATATCTAGGGAATGGCTTTCAGTAGGGTATTTTCTCTTTTGCACTGTTTGATCATTACAGAATGCAAGGCTGGCAAGTTTTAGCTGAGGTCATCACACTTATAGTGAGAACAGCTCACCTACAATAAGCAGAAAGATGGACTCGGGTAAAACTGATATTGAGCATGCTCTGTCAAGTTTTTAATTCTGCGTGGCAGCACTTTGGGTTCCAATAAAGAGAGGAAATGCCAATAAAACCATATGTTAAAGACTCTTGGCAAGTATTACAAGAAAGCCTTGCCTTACAGCAAAACATAGTCATATCAAACCAAACCATTAGCTGAACGTATTATTACATTCCTATCAACTAGTCCTCAATTATCAGGCTGACTCTCGCTTCACCTGCACTTTATCACAGTGAAGTGGAAGAGAGAATGTCCAGTGATGCATGAAGTGCTGTAAGAGATCCTCTCATTTTCTAAAATTCAAATCTAATTCAGTGGGGTAGTATTTTCACACTGAAACCCTGTTAACTGCACTGAATGGCTGTTGATGTCTTCACACCCCAGGCCAGTACCCTGCTGGGCGAGCCATTCACCTACCAATCTCACTTTGGCAGCTGACTCGTCTTTGCCTGAATGTCCCTTCTCCGGCAACAGAATGGACAGAATGCCAAGGATACTGAAGAACTGCAACTGTGTATTCAAAATGTGTTTTCTGTTAATCTGGTTCACTCAGGATCATCTTCCACAGAGGCAATCATTTGCTTCCAGGTCAGTGAGTGGGAATATCTAGCCAGGTTTCAATCTGAGTGTGTCCTTTTCATGTAGCACCGCAAATACAGGCACACAATCAAAACTCCACTCTAAAATACATCTGGGTCAATGTCAAGGCCTGTTTTCTCCATTCTGACTCCGATATTAATGAGCAGGGAATAAATAGTTTGAGGCTATGTTACAAATAGGCAGCATAAAGTTGCCTTGAATGGAAGTATTGAAAAAGGTAGAGCATGCATAACCATGGCAGACTTGCTTCTTTGGAGACGATGAGATGAGAAACACAGGAGTGTTCCTGTTTAAATTCATCCTGGATGTGAGAACAAGTTTCCAAATAACACAAAGTTTCCAAAGTGCAACTGCCTGCCCTCTTTGGAGTGCGTTTTCATTAGCTACTTGATGCGCCCGCCATTGAAAGTCATTGATGCTGTTTGCTCAAAACTGTATCTGCAGATTGAGCCCACAGAGAAGTCATCCCTGAGCACCATCTCAACCATAACACTTCCAGCTCCCCGCCGTGTTTCCTTGTGCACTCAAGCATAACCAAGCTGGATCCTGACACACATGACTACACAAAGCAGGGAAGAAAATGTGTTGTCTTGCTCCAAGCAGTCTTGATCAGACTTTTCCAGTACAGGCATCCTCTACTGCCCTGCAGTAAAATGTCACTGATAAAGTCATGTTTTAGCTGTAATCCACTACCTTTAACCATTAACCAGGTTCAGCACGTTGGAGGATATCTTACAGAGCGGAGTGGTGACATGTTTGTGCATAGGTATTCTTGGCAGGTAATATTCTTACTTAGAAAAGGCACTCCCTCGAAATGAGGCAACGGTTCATTTTAATTAAGGTGTAAACAAAAACAGTGGTTAGTGGTAATACTTGTTATTCCTATGTCTTGTAGGAGTGTATATTCATGCTCATGTACTGCTCAGTGACAGTAGCATTGTTATTGGAGATAAGATTACAGTTCTTAATAGCAACTGAAGCTGATACTACACTGGTATGCAAAAGTTCAGTCAAACTTTGTACGAGTTTAAAAGTTCAGTCACCTATTCGCTGTAAAAGGAGAAGCTCGAGAGTGTTTCTAGTTTCTACTGCAAGGAGACAGCTGTTCATGCACTCTTCTTTGAAATTTTTGGAAGAATTTCTCTCTAAATTGCATATAAATCCATTAGAAATGCATTACTTATTCTTACTGTCGCTACAGCTTATGGAAGTAAGGGGAATGGCTTTCATATAATGTTGAAAGAAACTGTTCCATTCTGCCTTGGCTTGGTATATACTTGCTAACAGAAGGTTTGTGCAAATATCTCTGAAAAAAGAAACAAAAACTACTATCAAATCTTACTGAATATCCTAACAAGGGGCTTAGTATCAACAGGCTTGTAAAATCCTGAACGATGCTGTTCCTACTGTTCAACCCACTGAATTTTAGCTCATTTAAATCAAACACAAAATATCAAGATGCATTCATACTTCTATACAGCTGAAGAACTCAAAGGGAAAACAAGACTCTAGATTGTTTTGTGTGAAGGTATAAAATAAGAGAGGAAATGCAGCTAAAAGTTTTCAACATTATTTTCCTTCCAAAATTGTTCTGTTTCTCTCACTGTATTGATCATTTGTGCCTACTGACCTCTCAAAAAAGTAGTATTAGGCAATTGATCAGTGCAAGACGCAGAATCCTGACATGACCCAATCACCTCCAGGTGGATGAAGGCTAGAAAAGACGCATCATGACTGATGATAAAATCATAGCACAGCTGCCAGCAAAAACAAAATTTTGCAGCACAGGTCGGCTCCATGTTCGCACCGGGGCGAGTCATGATCACTAAAAAAGTTTCCACATGTAATTATATGACAGAGGCCATATGATTCATATATTAACCATTAAAGTAAGTAAAAGTAAGTAGGTAAGTAAACATATTATCCTATATATTGACCACAGAATTATCCCTTTAATTATCTCTCAGATCTCGATGCTGCTTTACGTTTACCTGTATTGGAATAATTGCAGTATGAAACATACCATACAGGTCGATTTTGGACTTACAAGTGAGTTAAGACTCTTGAACGTTATATTTGATCTAAAACAAAATTTAAGCCAAGTATAATGCTGTATGTCGGAAAATAACTGGAGAAGCTGCATTGTGGCGCTGTATGTTTTCCTTTGTTTTGAAAGACCAGCTGATCTCAGATGAATTCCACTGACTTATAAATCTACAATAAAGCCTTTGTTAACTCAACATTGCCTTTTAATTAACTCAAGCTTAAAACTGAACACCATGCAAATCAATCTGTGATTAAAAATGTTTCCTTCTCGGGAGGATAATTCTGCCAGGTCGAATTGAAACTGGGGACAAAACTCCATTTTCCTATAATGAGTTCAAAATAACTC
>OMKZ01000492.1:1408-11889 GCA_900302535.1 Neoniphon sammara
TTTCAAATTTGAACCCTTTTAAATTTAACTAAACCATATGGACACAAAAAAATTAACATCACTTCATTTACCCTTCTACTCTTAGCAGACAATTATTTCAAGTGTTCAGCAATCACATGCATTTTCTTCAGAAAATGCACGTTTTCTAGTTACAATTTATTTCACCATTTTTTGGCATCTATCATCTATCTACTGTTTGTTGTAGAAACTTTGTTTCCACGACACACATGTGGATGTGATGGATGCTATTGTTTTTCTTTATACTACCATGATCCAGTGATTTTAGATATTTTTTTAAACTATTAAAATTTATAATGAAAGTCTATGGGAGGAATGTTTGAAAGTTGAAATCTCAGCAACTGCAAGTGCGGAAGTATTCACACTTTGTGGAATGGTGCTGTGGAAATGCTGAAAATATCAAAACATGGTACCTATAGTGCCACCATGTGGTAAGTTATTAGATGTTTTATGTTTTGGCTTATAACTCATGAAGCGTGAGGTGTAGCAAAACAATATTTGCGCACTGTGGTCCTTGGATGATACCGATTCAACTAGGGCTGCCCCCAAATGGTCGACCAAATGTTAGTCGATGAGAAGAGTCTTTAGTCAACCAAATTTTTATTAGTCAGTTAGTCACAGGGGGAAAAAAAAATCAAACTCCATTCGGGAGCTGCAACTTATGCCGAGCACTTTTAATTTGAAACCACGGATACAGGAAGTGGCGACAGTTACTGAGGCAGCTTTATGCCGGTTTACATTCACGTTTACATAATGGATGTATTATCGGGCAGGAAATCCAAAGTGTGGTATCATTTTGAGAGGTTAGAACAGGGATGGGCAACTTTGATAATCAAGAGGGCCACAAAAATTTTTATTAAACCAAAATTTCTGTTTTGCATATTCAAATGCATTTATTAATGCTTCTATTCATTTAATGAGCTTAACACAAAATCAAAACATTCATGAACCATTTCATGGCATGGTTCAAATAAGCATGCATTTATCTCAAATGGCAGGTGGATCAGTATAAAGTTCTGTCTTAATGAGAAACTTGTGGCCTCTCCTGCTGGCGTACAATAGACTGAATGTCAATGTCAATATTTGTGCCTCCAATCTGCATGAGCTGGAACAGAGTTTCATCTGTCAGGCTGTTTCTCTCTTTTGATTTGATGTGCTTCATTGTTGAGAAGTTGCTCTCACATATGTAAGTGCTCCCAAACATGCTGGCCATTGACAGTGCAAAATCCCTGAGGAGTGGAAAGCGGGACTCGGGTAGCAATCTGCAAAATAAAATTCCCCTCTCATTGTGCTTTGCTTGAAAGAAGGGGTCTGACTGTAGTTCGCACAGTTCAAGCTGCAACTCTGGAGGTTGCCCACTGACAGTAGCAGAGAGGGGGTCAGTGAATAATGCAATTCGTGGCTGCATGGCGTAGAAATCTTGAAAGCAGTTCCTGAACTGCTCCTGCAGTGTTTCTATGTCGGCTCTGTACTTGAGAAATGTTTTCTCGCATTCGGGAACATCTGTGCGCATCTCCTCACAGGTGGGAAAGTGTGCCAAATGTGGATGGCCAGATGAAAAGCCTTCTTGAAAAGGGCTAGTTTACACTGAAATGCATTCATGTGCGCAAATAGATCCGACACAGTTTGGTCTCTTCCCTGCAACTGCGCGTTCATGTGATTAAGATGCAAGGTAATATCCGCAAGGAAGGCCATGTTGCAGAGAAAATCTGTGTCCCTGAGTTTACTGCAGTAAGCACCTGTATCACATTTAATGCTGTCCTCCGCTTACACCTAACTATGGACATATGCTTCCCACGCCTGTGAAATCAACTATTTATTGATATTAGGAAATTGACTCATGGGCCGCACTGAGTGAGGACGCGGGACAGATGCGGCCCGCAGGCCACCAGTTGCCCATCCCTGGGTTAGAAGGACGACCCCAAGAAGGTGACATGTAAACTCTACAGGCAAAGATTCGGCATTCATTCGTCGACCTCAAACATAATGTATCATCTGAAACATGTAAATGGCCTAATGTTAGCCACCTAGCATGGCTACTCTAGATAGCCAAGATAAATAAACATATTGTCATATGCGCAATTAGGCTCATCCAAGTGTCTGCGGAGACTGGGGAAGCTAAATTACCTTGCTTACTGCAAGTCTAACTTAATATGCATTTCTGTCTATAGGCACATCCACTTCAGAATCATTATTGCTTTTGCCGGTGTCATCAATGGGCGGCTCGCGTCATGTGCATGCGCTTGTTAAATTATATTTTAAATGAACATTATAAAGGTTTTGTATTACTTTGTAATGTAGCACATTGTTAGTGTTAGGCTCCTCAATAACATTCTTTCTCAGCCCCAGAACTCAAATCATTTTCTGACGTCCCAAAAATATATTTAAATAATTAAATTAATACCATAAATGTGCGATGACTAGTCGAATAATGGCTTGAACTAACGGTTACTAGTCGACTAGGAAAATCTTTGGTTGGAGGCAGCCCTAGATTCAACTGATATAGGCCATGCCCATTTGTGCGGGGAAAATTTTCCACAATTTTGGATTTTTTGGTGAACACATTTTTTGCTTCTGTTGGTACATATTTCATCTAAATGTGACCCCTAACACAATGTATAACTCCGTTTTTGGCTATCACTTACTTTTTGTCTGTAATTGGTTAGCAACATTTTGAAGGTGTGGCCTGATGTACTTAGCGGGCCATAATTCTTCAATGCTAAATTCGATTGAAACCAAATTTGGGAAAGTGGCACATACAGCCACATTGCACATGTGTATAACAAATGATACAATTCTACCCACAGGGGGCGCTACAGTAACATTATAACCTATTTCTACAGTTCTGTTGTCTTTAATAAAATGAAACTTGGTACACAAGTGCTCCATGAGAATGTGCATGACATATTGAAGCATGGCACAAATAGCCCGCCTTGTGGCCATTAGTAAAATACCACCATAATACTTATCAACTGCTATATCTCTCAAATGTAATATTCCATGGTAACCAAATTCAGCAAAGTTGTACATATGGGGATGCTGAACATGTCTGTAACATTTGATACAATTTCACCTGTAGGTGGCGCTAAAGGATTTGAAAAATTGCCACCTGAGCAGCAGCTTGCATTGGCAACAGCAGTGGCAGCTGGAAGCAGCTGCAGCAGCAGCTAACAGCTAGCAGCTCTCACACGCATTTTCTTCAGAAAATGCTTACATTCTAGTTTGTTTTTTCAGTGCTTGGTGTATGCAATGCACAGCCCAGTGAAAACCCACAGCGAAATGCATACAACCTCCCACAAAACTATTGTCACTTGCACATACACAAGTAAAATAAAATCAAGCACTCTTCTTCCTTTGACTATCTGACACCATTTGAAAAGTTAGACCTATAATGCCAGGGATTTGCAAAACAGGCTGGGGCACATAGTTTTGTCATGTAGGCAAACAGCATTATCTCTGGTTCTGACTTAGAGCAAGCTGAGACCTGAACTTGTTTGTGCTTCAAGTCTGAACAATGTGCCTTCTGCCTTCTGGGGGGAGGAAAGACACCACAAACAAGAAGGTTGGGGATGGGTGATTCCAGCTTTGTTCACAAACTGTATGAACGATGCCAGGACCCCCATTATGAGTTCTACAGTATTGTCACTCTTTCTATTGTCAGTGAATCAATTTTGGTTCCGAGTAAAAATTCAATACTTTTCCATACCGATAAGCTGCAGTGGTTCCCTTAATTACATGTGTTTTTTCTTCCTGGTTTGTTAATGCATTTTTTCTTCATGTAAGGATAAACAGCCTTGTTTCCGGACTAGCTGGGCTGAAAACTTATGCTCAAAATCATATGCAATAAATAAATGTGTGGAACAAACTGGAAAATATATTCTGTCCTATTCCTATTAAGAAAACCATCTGTAAAATTCTCTCAACGTCAAATTCCCTTATTTTTCCTGTCTGCAATCAAGGGTATAAAGAGGGAAGAGACATTACGTCACAGCAAAAGCCACTGGTGCCAGTAACACTTAAGTCAATGGGACGGGCATGAAAAATCCCACTATAAACCTCTATAACTCTGCTGTTTGAACTTGTACAGGTCAGAGATTCTACCACATACACTTTACATGATGCAGATTGGTGGGTTTTGTCCAGTGTGTGCATTTTCTGTCCCTCTGACTGACCTCAGAACATCAGGAGTTTGTCCAGCTGCTGCATAGAGCCTGAGCTGTCCTTAGCTAGCATTAACAAAACAAAGCTAATGCTTGCCACATGCACGTTCAAAATGTACACTCTGATATATCAAATATGAGCTAGTTCGCAACAGACAAATTAGCCTACTCATAATTCCGACACCTGGCTGAAGATCTAACCTGTTAAATAGGCATAAATGGACAGGTGGCAAACCCATTCAAAACAATGACAACCACACCAATGGCATCAATCTCAAACTCACTGACGTATTGTCTCTTCCTTCTTTATAACTTCTTTGTCTGCAATATAGCGCTCAAAATTCAATGACATTACAGGAATTCCATAACAATGGGGGACCCTTAAATCGATATTATAGGACACTAATTATCTGACAAATGTGTGGCCACGCCTATGAGCATCATGCTTCCTGGTATATTCTTACCTTTGCCCAGGCTCCAGTCATGGTGTAGGCGCCTTCTGCACACTTTGAAGATAAGCATATCCGCCTCGAAACCAGGGACACATGCTTTCTCCTCAGAAGACACTAAAGTTAATGCCTACAAGTAAAAATAGGATAAAAATGAGATTTTAATATGATAAAATAATTTTTAAAAATCATTCGATGAAAAGTGTTCATTTCCGTCAGCCACATTGAAACGCCTTATTTTAAAATAGCCTTGGCTATAGAAAAACTTTGAAAAACTATTTCTTTTACACTTGTTTGATTATAAAACTTAAGTAGTTTTATTAATCAAACAAGTTAATCTCTAATTACATATTATTCAAACAAACTATCAACAACACACGGCGTTGGATAAGATAAAAATGACTAGCAATGAGTCATGGACTATCAACCATCCATCTGATTGAAAGCTATTTCAGGTGAACTTTAATAGTCGAGCATTGCGTTTAAGTGGAAAACAACTTGATACTGTGGAACTTTACGTATACGTAACCCTACACGCGTGTAGAATTTTCGAGCACAACATAATAAAACTGCCATAGTGAGAAACCTGCGAACAACTGAACAAGGAGGGCCCTCGGAGAAACAAGATGTTTATTTTACAAACTCTGCTGAAAAATGTGTAAATGTAATAATACCTTGCTTATCGTCAACTGTCTGCCTACCTGAAACCTAATTATTCACAGAGCTTATTTCACTAAGTTGTACAAGTTCTTCCCACCGCGTTTTCCAACTCACTTCAAAAGTGGACGGCGGCAGCGAGCAGTGTAAACCGCTAATAAAAGCTGAATTTAATGAAATAAAGAGCTGATTTTTGGATCATCTAAATGCTGAATTTTACCAGCGGATATGGTCTGTGGAGTCAAGTTTCGACGTCAGCAGGAAAACTCACCTGAAAAAAGACGATTAACGTTAAAATTCCCACCGCCGCACACCCAGCGGGCCCCATTTGTCGGTAAATTTCCTTGTAAAGTAGAAACGCTGTGAATTAAAAGTATATTCCTTTGACTTTTTCGTCGTGGATTCTTTGTTCGTTGTCCTTCTCGAAAATAGTTTCAGCAACTGAGAACAAATCCAGCCAGACCAGTTGCAGCAGGTAGTCGACTTTCTACATATGACGTCAGCTCACAGGTGTGCCTATTCAGTGCTCCAAATATGGGCACAGACGCTCGCGCTACACCTGGGCAGACAGAGTCAGACAGATACTGGTGGTTTCTGTGACTTCCTGGGAAATGACTGCAAAAATTGCAGCAGATAGTACTGACTCACCAGTGTTTTAACCAAGTATATTGCGAAACATAGGCCTATACCGCCTCTATTTACCATCAATGCGCTGTAGCCTCCCTAAAACATGAACAAGATCTAGCAACTTTCTGTCTCATTTCCTCTTGCTGGCGTCTCACTCATGACATGACTCTCTCTCTCTCTCTCTCTCTCTCTCTCTCTCTCTCTCCCTCCCTCCAGAGTTGCAGTCTGGTCACTGGGATTCAGCTGATGACATCCACCGCTCTCTGATGGTGGACCACGTGACCGAGGTCAGCCAATGGATGGTGGGCATCAAGCGACTCATTGCCGAGACCCGAAACCTCAGCCCAGAGCTGCTGGAGCTGGTCCAGAACCCTGCAGAACCAGACCAGAACGCTGCAGAACCAGATCAGAATCCCACAAAACCAAACCAGATTCCTGCAGAACAAGACCAGAACCCTGCAGAACCAGAGCAAACCAGCAGCTCCCAGTCTTGACTCGTTTCGTTGTCAGAGGACTTTCTGGTTTCTTTTTGCTCGCATCTTTTCTTCAAATCCACAGTTGATTGGCTGTATTCCAGACATCCATGTCCACATTCAGCGGAGGGGTCAGAGGTCAGCACCCCAGCAGCAGGTTGGGCTGTAGTGCCTTGCTCAAGGACACATCAACATGGACAAACACGTTAATCTCATCTCACGGTTTCGGGGATCTCTTCCTGACCTGCTAGAGGTTTCACTGTCTGCTGTTATGAGTTTGAAATTCGCACCTCTGCATTCCAGAGGGACGGAGCTAATGACGACCTGTAGTTTGGCTGTTTGTAAAACATGTAAGGTGTTCTGGATTTCAACTTTAAGATCTCACTGAGCAAGCAGACACTTCAGTACGTATTTTCAACGTCGCACTGATGCTGAAACCAGCTCGTCTGCAGCAGGTCAGAACGCTTCTTCGGTTATTCTCAGACACACATGGACTTCGATTCCAAAATGAGCTGCGGCCCAAATCAGAGACAGCATCATCAGGAACATCAGTGTCTTTTTTCCAAATTAATATTGTTTGTTTTGGGATGAAACTCTTCAGATCTGAACTACACCACGTCTGGTGCCTGGACTCTTTCTGGACTCTTTCTGAATCTCCTGACGCTTCTGTCTTCCTGTTGGTCAGTTCCATGAATCCCATGATGCAGTTCTACCCATAGGAATGGAATTGAGTAGAATTGGCATGGGCTTTGAATTCATGGTAAGTTGTTGTATTTTCCGGATATAACAAGTAACAGACTTGTTAACACTAATGCAGCTAAACCCGCAGCATTACCTGACAGAGTCAGTGTTGAACAAGAGCTGGTATCATGTTTGATCCTATTAATCAGTCCCTTTGGGAATTTGCAGTTTTTCTGTGATTGCTGCAGCCAAAAATGTTTGATTTCACCGCGGCTCTTCTTAAAAATTACAAGGCAACTTGCAGAATTTGAATCTTGAATCTTGCACTCACCTTGATCCTTGCCTCGGCATTTTAGGCATCGCAGCCATTTTGTTACGCTTTGCGGAAGAAAAGTTACTGTGATTTCAGCTGCCACAGTGTGGTAGCAGAAAGTTGTACAAAACAATTTGTACAACTAGTACAAACGGTCTTTGGCAGTCATTTTCATTGGTAGATGAGAGGTGTTGCTTTGTTTATCTTTTACAAACAAATTACAAGTGATCTGTTAAAAAAATACAGAAGTGGTCTTTTGATTTGGACATTTCTTATGGAAAAGTTGCGGTAATTTTGCAAAATTGCAAGCTCTCACAAATTTGCAGAGATCACATCAATTTGTATTAATTATTGCGATCACTAAATCCTGGAGGGACGCATTAATTTAGCACAAAACTGTTAGAGGGCCACAGTTCTTGTTCTACATACTGACCTCAGATGTGTAATGCAATCATTTGCTGATGTGGCCAACTAAACTTTGATTAGATAGGGGGCACAAATGTGGTTTGCAGTGCATTGCTGAATATCGTTCTCCTTATTGATTCTACACAAAACTGTTGCAGAAAAAAATTGTAAAACTGTATATACTATAAATCTGTACTGACTTCAAATGCTTTCAGTGGCAGGGGGTCAATGCACAACACGACACCGGCTAATCACAGTAATTCAGCGACGTCTTTTGGCCAAAATCAAATGGTTTCCATCTTTGTTCAAATCACTTTTGTAGATATTTTCCATGATATGTGTAAATATGGATGAAATGATGGAATTGTCAATAAAGTTATTCAATGGATTGCCCAAAGATGGCTGCCCCTTGGTCCATTAGTAACCGTAGATTCCCGTGTACAATGCCAATCTACTCAATTCCATTTCTGTGGTTCTTCCTGTCATCTCAGAGCTCTGTGCATTAACTGTTAACCTTGTTTTGAAGATATTATCATGACCCTCAAAGGACCAGGCTTTGTATTGAAATGCAACATGAGTCCTATAATGTTTTCTCCATTTTGAGCACATCAGTGAGTCTAGTTCAGGACAGCACACATCCTGTAACTCCAAAACATCAGAGAGACATTTGGAGAAAGACTGGTCAGCCAGAAGAAGTTCTGAGAAGATTCTGGAAAGAGTCGGCCTTTTGTATCAGAAGGTGCTGTCACCACCTGTTCTGGATCAAAATCCTTAGTTTTACCTGCCGCTACCCACCGACAAGAACTTCACTTGGTCGACTTGTCGGCTTTGCGTTTCCTCCCAGGTGCTTCTGCTGGTTTCCAATGACACTGAAGACCACATGAACCTGAGCTCGTCTCCAAATTCTCCAACCTGCCAGATGTGTAAATTCATGCAGAGAAATGTCCAGAACATGGGTTTGGACTGACAGCGGACTCTCTGAGAATGAAACGCCGGTCCTGACGCTTTGATCTGATCTGGAAGAAAAACTTCACGCTGTAGTCTGGTGTTTCAGCATCTACGCACAGAAGGAACAAAGAACTTTAAATGCCGTCATCACTCTAGACAACTATGCTGTTGCTATGGTGACACTTCAACGGCAAAGTACCGCTTGGTCTTTGGCGAGGTCCACACTAGGTCAGCTAAATTTGAAAACACATTTTTCTTTCTTTCTATCTTTTTTTCCTATATGTTTTGTCCCTCTGTCCACGCTGCGCAGGCATTTTACACCTGCAAAGACGAAGCTTTTTTAAAAAACTGTAGAATTGAAAAACAGTGCTCTGGCATTGTGCTGCGTAGGAGAAAACAGCTTTTTGAAAACGCTGATGCAGGATTGTCATGTGGTCCAGGTCCTAGTCCAGTATTGAACCTGTTCAGGCCAAGAGTGTAGACCTGCACCGCTCGACGGGGCGTTTCGGGGCGTTTCAGGGTGGCGGTCTTTTGGAAAACGGTCTCGAAACACTACAGTGCATTGACCGCCGATGGCGTTTTCAGATTTACCTCCATGGTGCGGACCTGACCTTAGTGGTGATAGAGGAGCGAAGGTTCAGTACTGAGGCGCTGGTCTCCATCCTCACCTCCACATTTTGGAGAGGATTGAGGCTGGTGATGTCACAACCTCCGTACATGAGCTCGTCACCAGTGTCAGATGATAAGATGCTTCTCAGAACTGCCTTAGAGTCGTAATACATTATCTCTTGTGCTAGTAGCAAACAGTGCAATGAATTCCTGCTTGTAATAATAAAATTACAGTGACTGGTGAAGTTCTTGCTTCAGTTAACGCCCTCTCTAAATATCAGATTGGGCTTTGAGTATCTAAAAACGAACATTATATGCCACCCCCATCTCCTGGTTCATTTTCATAATGGTTCATAATTAGTCACTGTCCTCCTACACTGAGCTGCTGAGATGAGAAATGGTACAAAAGTTGACTTGTTCTGGTGGAAGTATTCCCACTACTTTGATTTTCTGCAGAAGAGATAAACGTCGGACATCAGCGCTGTCTGGTTTTGTGATCGCTCACAGGAGAGAAACCGACTGATCTGCTTTTAGAGGGAAGACTGGAGGAGGATCAGAGATGTGGCAGAACAAATAGAGTAATTACTGCTTTGAGAGAGGAATAAAAGTAATGTAATCAGTCCTGTCACAAATATATGGGGCTAAAAGGCTAATTTCCAACTGTAGTCCCTGGGCGAGTTGTTAAAGGCTGAGTACAAACTCATTTCTAGTCGCACAGCTCAGCCTCGCTGCAGCGTCAGTGAGGAGAAACTCGGCGCTCTGCCTTCAACACAGTCCAGCAAAAACCATCAGAAGCTCACAGCTGAGTCACACACGTCTGAAACATCTGAACAGACACAGAAAGCTGCTGCAGACGCTGCTTTCTAACAGGTTTGATTTAGCATTTATGATAATGCATCGACTCATCATCCACACTGCTGTGAATTGTCCTCCATGGGGAAAACCAGAGACGTTTCTGATGGTTTTTGTTGGACTGTGTTGAAGTCGGAGCGCCGAGTTTCTCCTCACTGAAGCTGCAGTGAGGCTGAGCTTAGAAACGATGGGAATCAACATTTTAATATGGACTCACTGGGATGGAAAATATCAAACTTGTTCTTTGATGGTTCAGGCAGCGGCCCAGTGGAGGCTGAGAGGTTTCGTT
>OMKZ01000498.1:2953-21562 GCA_900302535.1 Neoniphon sammara
AATAGAAGGGAGGGGGAGGAAAAAAAAAAAAAAAAAAAAAAAAAAAAAAGAAAAAAAAAAAAACACAGGAACTTCGGGTGGATCAATCCAATGCCTCAAAAAGCACTTTCACAGCACTGTTGTTGCCAGTATGAGAAAGAGAAGGAGAGGGAAACAGGGAAACAGAATGTAGACGCAGAGGCAATGCAGTTAAACGCAGGTGGACTCCACAGTCAGGCAGATAAGTCAACCACCGAGGGGGAAAAATACGAGGTGTAAAGGGGTGATGATGCAGATTGGAGCTAATCTACTGATGTCTTGGAGCTGGTATTTGTGTCTCGTCCAGTTGTGTTCAGGCGCCGCTTTCCTGCATTCGAGCGACAGGAGACGGGAGCTGTCCTCGGTGCTGAAAGACCTCAACCAGCCCCGCCCCTCCTCTCTCTCTCTCTCCGTCTCTCTCTCTCTCTCTCTCTCTCGCTCCACGCCCTCCCTCCTCGGTGATTGGGTGACGGCTCTAAATCAAAGACAACTGAATGGTGAATTGAAAAAAAGAAAGCGAGCAAGAAAGAAAACCTGGTAAATGGCATTAAAGGAATATTCACCCCAAAATGAAGATTGATTACAAACTCCATTGAAGTTCACAGCATCTACAAGCACAGAGTCAATTAGCCCCTGTAGTTTTACCTAAGCTTTCTTGCCAGCTATTGAAATTAACAGTACTGTGTTTTTACAGCCCTAACCATAACCCTAAAAAACAACAACAAAAAAAAAACATAAAATGCCTATCCAATCTCTCTAAACAGCTCCTGCAGCATATTGAATATATTTTTGTGGCCAAATATGTTGCACGGTGGGTCCAAAAGTTCTATAGTTGCCTCTGCCTCTATTATTTCTTATTTACCCAGTGCAGTCGTTTGAAAAGATGGCTAACTTTAATAGTTAGGGAGTTAACTTGTAACTTTCTTGGTTGCGCATTTCTTCACCAAAGGAAAGGATCTAGGGTTGCCTAGGAGGATCCGCAGAAGTCATTTCTTTTCAGTAAAGGATCGCCTCAGAGTGGATTATCCCGCTTATTACACGACTTGTACACGACTCGTCTCCCTACCAGCTTCAATTAAAAAAATAGATAGATAAATAAATAGATATTAAAAAAAAAAAAAAAAAGATTCAAGCCTGGGCGGTGCTGTCGGGTTCACTTTTCAGGGTTGCCAAGTACCGAGGTTAGCCTACAGGCAGGCAGCTAGCGGGGAGACCTACTCACCTGTCCTCTGGATTTGAGGAAAGTAGGCCTACCTGGCTCCAGTCTGGCTCCAGTCCCATATCTTGCAGTGGCTGGAGTCCAGGAACGTAACGGTCTTTTTGACTCTATTGGCATTGCGAGTCAGCTACTGAACTGACTTCTCTATGTTTATGTAGCTAGCTTGCTAATATTAGCCTACAACACACACGGCAACACGGCTTCTGATGAGGTGATGAGGTCACAGCTTGTCAGTTTAATCAGCCAAATCCTCCAGTAGCCAACACTGCTGTGTTGGAGCATTGATTACAGTGTGGAGAGGTGTGCACCAACTGGCCTAAGTGAGTCCAGATTTAATGCTGTAGAAATGCCAGAATGCGACACTTGAACTAACGTATTAGAATAAAAAAAGAAAAAAAATAGACAATTGACATCACTTGAATATTCAGGAATATATGACACAGTGGTGTCTGTAGTAATATCTTAACAGTCATCAGTCTTTTTCCTCCTTTGTCTCCACAAGTGTAGCATGTTGACGTAAGCAGATTCAAAAGTTTTAGTGTTAAATGACACAAATGGCGGGGTGATTGTTGTAATATTCCTACACGGACTTACTCACTGTAATATACCTTTAACATTCCCATAATATAGAGACATACTGATGCTGCTGTGATATTTGTATAGCATTGTGCTAAAATGCGATAGTGTTCCTTCATAAGGGTAAAATGCATTGAGGACTCTGTGCTATTGCATAAGCGCTTACATCACCAGCCTCTCTGCCCCTCAGCGATACTTCATGTTATGGAGTCAGAGCACGGCACACATGGTCAGTCTGCCCTATTCTCCAAGCTATGATAGGGGATAAAGAAATAGATACTCTTCTGTCCTTTTTTTCAAGGCCTTGAACTGCAGTAATTCAATGATCAATTTCAGAGGGATTTTTCAGACATTTCACAGGCCCTTTGGCAGTATTCTAGTGATACCTTAGGAAATAAAAACAAATATGTATGATAAGGTCACTGTAAACTGAGTACTGCAGACACATTATGAGTCTCTATAGAAATATTACAGTAATACCAGATAAAAAAAATAAAAATCAATAAAGTATGATGATGTCATACAGGGACACATGATTAGTCCCTATAGGAGTACTACTGTGATACTACATGGTAACACTAATATCTTAAAAGATACTACACAAATGTTCCATAATATTACCAATGGGAATATTCTACCAATACTGTGAGAGATTTAAACACCATAATACAATAAAGACACCATAAATTCACCACTGACTACCACGGACATGTTGTGTGTCCCTGAATATTATAAGAAATGTCATAATGACTTTTGTTAGTGGATGAGGAATAGTTTTGTCAACTGCTACGAGGCTGAGAAAGTGCATGGTGAGCTACATGGAGACAAGATCAGTGGATAAAACATAAGGCAGCTGATATTGTATGCATTGAAAAAGATTCCTTTTGGAGGAGCAACGAAGAAAACAAAAAACAAAACAAAAAGGCATGGAGATCACAAGGCATTGTTGGAGATGAGTTAACTATTTCTGCCAAAACATGACAAATTGGATTAGTTTCACATTTGGAGCAAATTTGGTGCCCCAGTGAGACTAAATTATCCACTTCTCAAAGGCAATTACCAAACTGTGCAGACTTTAAGTTTGGCATTTGTTGATGGACAGAGGCATGCTGGGTAGGGAGAACAGAGTGAGCTCAACAGAACTTGTAAAACAGACCAAACGGACTGCGTGGACATTGATCTTTGAAACCACTTTGTGTTATCCAGAGTTTGTGTAGAAAACAAACCAAATCCTTGACACTCCAATCAACTCTACGAAATAGAGGTGATCTAGTTGTAAACCAAGGCAAGCGTGATTACAGATTTCTCCTCACCTGTGGTTTGACTTTTTCAAGTCCATATTGTGCATTATTGTGCCTTAGTAGTCCTTAATGTGCCTCTCTTTTGCTGAGACTCTTATCCAGAGTGACTTACAGTGTTAGCTTCAGCTCTACAATAAGCTTCAGTAACTAGATGACCAAAAAAAAAAAAAAAAAAAAATTAAAAAGAGTGCAAAGGTCAGGGCAACAGTGCCCTTGCAATATTTCTGTGACCAAGAGTGGTGATGTAAGATCAAGCGTTAAGAAAAGAAACAGCAAGAAAGATGAGCTTTCTTTCTTTAACCTGCAAATTCCAGCTCTGAAAGCATCGATTAACCTGGAGGCGTTAAAATTTACTGAGCGCTAGGTTCATTTCTCATTCCAGCTCCATAGGGATATATGATGCAATGTTCTCAGCGGGAGGTGAGGCAGGGTAGCTGCTGTGAAATGGCATGGCGAGTGGCTAAGAAAAGGAGGAAACCACTCCGCAAACACACCAGCCCATTACACATGATACTTACTCATTCCTCGATACATGGGGGCTCGACCCCAGGGGCTTTTCACATGGGATGTTCAGAGCTGTCCGCTTAACGCTGCACTAAACTGCCCTCAAAGGCAGTTCTATCACTGCCATTTAATCATTTGTGCTGAAGAGATATGAAGAGATGGAGATAGTGTGTGTGTGTGCGTGTGTGTGTGTGTGCACGTGTCATGTTTGAGCACTCTATGCAGCACCTCAAGCAACAATGGGGGATAAGCACACATGCAGAAAGTGATCTTGGGATTGCCTTCAACAGAAACACATGCCTACACACACAAAAACCCGCCTCCATTCTGGGAAATATATAATAATTAGGCTGCAGTTGAATATTCAGGAGCCACAGAGTAGCTAATTCGTGGCCAGAGATAATATGTGGCTCCCATCTAAAAAATACAAAAACATGGGTATTTAGCATTTTAGTCAAAGACACGCTGGCCTGTCAGTCAAGGTCATGGATGCAGTCGCTGTGCATTTGGCTGAATGCAGTTATCATAATGTAATTGTCACTTTTCAGCACAGAACTGTCTTCCCATTGTGTGCCTGTCCTTTCTTGCTGCACAGGAACAATGAGGTTGGTGGCTGCAATCAAGGATATCCTAAAGGCCAGTATGATAATTAAGGCTCACTGCTGATTAAGGGAGATTTGTGTGGACGAGCGGCTGCTCCGTGTTTGACCTGTATTATGGTGAAAAGACGGGAAGTGCGCTCATTCAGCTGGATCTCACAGCCGATTCACTGTGGTTGATTAATTTTTGAGGACTCGTGTGATTAAATGTCTGTTTAAATGATTTTAAGAGAAAAGTTTTACACAAACATGTTCTAATCAAGGCCAAGTTGATTGGTTTAACGACTTCTGATTATGGGCGAGTTGTTGGATGGATGTTGATGAAAGTTGGCATTTTACAGACCAGAAAGCTGCCTACTATGCATCACTTTAACTCACTATTCATGCTATTATTATTTACAGAAATAGATTAAATCAGTACTTATGGTAATGAGTCAAATCCTGACTGCATTTTCTATGCAGATGGTGCAATATGGTGGAAAAGAAGATGCTGCCCTTGGAAACATATATGACCTGTCAAATCCCATGAAAACTATGTTGGCATGGCCTCATGACTGAATCAAAAAGTGAGAAAAAAAAAGTTACATCACATTTTTCTCCTCTTGGAAATTCAGAATTGATTTCATGTCCTCTGATAACTCCAAAACATGATGCCCAATGTGATTCCCCCCCTCACTCAGGGCAGAATAAGAAAACAAACAATCCACTAGGCGTTTAATCAATATTGTTTCCACTTCTGGCAGGATTCACTGTTTTTGAGATCCTCTCCGTATTGATTCAACCTCCCACATACGTACAGTGTTTTCAGTAGTATTAGTCATGCCCCCTTCCCCCATCAACTTGCATCTCTAGTCACCTCTTTGAAAGTCCCAAGTGTTTTCAAGTGTTTTTTTCTGATCTCATAAAAGAGCATCACTGCTGCTAAAGGCACAGCAGAAAAACTGAAGCCGAGGTGAAAGAAGCAGATGAGGTCAAAGATGCATGACCCCTCTACTAGTGAAGATTATAGGATTTAGTTAAGTGTACACTGATACAAGATGTATGCCTGAGGGAATCTTCTGCTAAAGGGACTTAAGGATTAAACTCCGTACTGCCCCTTTTACAGAATGGGCTCAATGGAGGGCAGCCAATGGATTATTCACACTGCCGGTGGAGTGAGACAAAGATATAAACAGAGTATTGTACCAAAGGGTGTTCCACAATTTGAGGCTAATACGCACAGCTCCTACTCAGGCTGAAAATGTAGGCCTGTGGCTGTCAACCTGATATTCAGTTTGAGATAGAAAAGATAGGCTATCCTACATGTGATTTTGGATATCGGTGCATTCACACTCTGCTAAGTGCAGAAAAGGGAAAGGGGGGTTTGGAAGAGGAAGAGGAGAGGTGGAAAGAGGGCGAGAGAAGGTTTTTCTCTGGAGAACAAATGATAGGTAAAGCAGAGACACTAGTAAAAAGGTGGAGAGTGTGACAGAGAGGTAAAATAAGGCACACAAGCAAAAAGAAGCTGAGAGACGTAGAAACGGAAAAACAGAAACAGAGACAGATAGGGAGCAGAAGGCAGACGTCAACGCTGAGGTCAAAGGTCGCTGCGTCACATCTGATCTCTCCTCTGCCCTCCATCCAGAGGCGTCAGTTCAGTAAACCACTGGGCTGCAGCATTGTCCTTGCATCTGAAATATACTGTAATATCATCAAAACTGACAAAACCCAAATATATCAGCTAAATTTCCTGACAAAGACAAATGACTGACAAGATACTACTCTGTGCACAACAAAAAATATCCATCTGACCAAGTCATTTAGTCTCAAATTTTCATATTTTGTTCTTTCTTTACTTTAAGAAAAAATAGTTCTTAAGACTTGATACTGGATGAAATTAATTCGTAGTGTGATCCATGTGATAAATTATACATTATTATTTTTTGTACGTTCACATGGAAATGTTTTGTGACACATCCTATCTGTCATCTATCATTTCATTTGTTGTCTCTGTGTAAAACTCCGATGCCTGTGGTGATGAAACCTGCCCTGGTCCCATTTATATAATTGTTAGACATTAGGTCATCAAACTATCAACTTACAGGAAACACTGGTCCTAAATGTTTCCTGTAATGTTTCCTCTAAATGATTTTTTTTTATAGACATGGATACCAATTACATTTCTGGCATTTTTTTCTTGATCTTTGCTCTCTGATATTTTAGTAATGAAAGCTATATCTTTTTTCTTTTCTTTTTTAATCCTGGCACAGTTGACTGAGCTCAATGATCTTTTTCAAGAAACACAACATTTTGATCACTGGGAGCTTCTCAGTACGAACACTTTAGCATGAGCAAAAGCCACCATGGCTGAACAAAGAAAAGAAGCCACTTACAAGTGTCAGAAGCTCATAGCCTGATTGGCATTAAAGTGCTCTGGTTGGAATTATCAGGTAGCCATAGCAACCTAAAAGCATCAAACACTTTTTTCAGTGCCTTCTTTACAACTACAAATAAGCAAGCAAGCATCATGAACAGTGAAACTCAAATATCACTGATACTAATGAATTTCCCACTTGTAATTATGACTTTATTAACTCATAAATACAGTAAATACGATGTTTCTGACATGCACAGTTAATTAACAGAAAATCAAAGGAAAAATATGTCACAGTTGATTGACAGTCAATCTGTGGCCCAGAAACACCACAGCAATGAAGTGCTTAGCGTTACTGAAATATCTTAGATCACTGTCCACTCACCTCCCTGCCTCAACCGGATTTACCGGTGAAGCTATGTCAGCTAGCGGAGGCTCCCCCCTGTCATGTATACATCTGTATTGTTTTCATACTGGGGCTGCAGCACAGAAATAACAGTGAGGATGTCAGTGACAGCAGGTCCCAGTTCCCAGCATTCCCACAGCATGAGCAGCGTTCACTTTTCCCCAAACAGTCTGGAAAGCTGCTTTGATGAAGCCTGACTGAAGGCCAATTCATGCATCTTACAGTCTGCGTCAACTCCCACTTTACCAGCCGTTCCCCTCCTTTTCTTTTTCTTGTATTTGTTGATTACGAGGCCTCTGAGCTCCTCTGTCTCATCTGTTATTTCCCGCAGACTGCCCTGGTATAACTGCTTTCATATCCACCCACCACACATGCAAACTCTTGCCTCATATTGTACTATCTATTTGTGATGTTTTGTTTTAATTAGTGTTTATATCTTTGTCTCTCTGTGAAGCAACTTGTGGGCAAGAAGCACATAATGAATACACTTGCCTCAACTTAATGAGGAGATTGGCTTTGTTCAGACTCCAGCACCTGCGTCTTGAAACAAGCAATCACGAGGTGCATGTTTGTTGATACTATCTGATTCAAATGTTTATTTATAGCAGCACTGGCATCGAGTAACTTCACCACCATCACATTTAGAAAATGAAGAATATCCAGTCTGCTGTGCGTCATCCACTGCTGTGTGTGAGTGCAACCCGAGGGACTTTTCTTGAGGGAGAAAACAAAGTCAGGCACGGTGTGTGTGTGTGTCTTTGTGTGTGTGTGTGTGTGAATGTTTGTGTTGTGAGAGAGAGAATGAGGGAAATGAAGGAAGCATCTGTAGAGTATCCGCAATAAAGCCTCTTCCCTCGGTCATCCCTCTTTCTCTCTACTCAGCATGAAGTGGGATGGAAAGTGGTTTTGACCTCTCAGTTGGACACACACACTCTCCCTCCCTCTCTCACAAATGATACACTCCAGATTTAGCCTTTATAATTACTCCCACACATCCCATAGACACTCTTCAGCCCCCTGCCCCACTTCCATGAGTTGATTAACACTGCCTCAGACCATCCCCTGATCTGTTAAGTCATTTTGGCCCACTTAACACCTGCTGTGTGGTTTGATGAACGCACGGAGAAGCTGCAGCCACAGAGAATTGCCATTTTTAATCAATTCCCGATTAGAAATTCTATTCTGGCTGTAGAACCACTGGTAATTGAGTAATAGTGAGTGGAATTGAGGTGCTGGGAGGTGGCGCCGATCTTCTGAGGATTGTTCATTTCCATATAAATGGGCTAGTAAATGCACACCTGATAAATATGCATATGTTATTTGTTATTTTTCACTTTGGAGTTGTGTTTTTTCTTGTTTCCGAGCTGAAACAACCTTGTTTGAGACTGAGCTCTGAGAGGAAATATAGTGCAGACGGTGCGTGGAACAGTTACTCATTAACCCGCGAGCAAACATCCTTTCAAAAGCCCTGAGTACGAGGACCCAATGGTAGTGAGAGGCAGGAAATCAATTCTTGTGTGTATTATGTCATTTCCTCTTGAAAACCACCCACTGAAAGGAGTGTCAATACTGAGCAGAGGAAGAAAGCATTCTCATTTCTTCATCTCTATCCCTACTTGAAGGTATTGGCTGAATGAAATGAAACAGAACTGTGTATTTGTCAGAGCAAAATAGCTTTTTCTTGTTTTTTCAATTAAAGCAGGGATGTTTGAAAATACAGCCCCAAGCAGCCAGCAGTGAGGTCTAAACCTGTGGGACAAATGATTTGACAGTGACAATATCAGCTTCATTCAACGCTTTGGAAAATTCTCCATCTCAAACACAGAACGTTTTGTAAGCACCATGCAGCTGCAGGTGAAATGTCGCCTCACATCGACATTTGAAAAATTGGCAGTTTGTCCTGAGGGTGCAACTATTCAGAATGAAGAAGAAGAAGAAGAAAAAGAAGAAGAAGAAGAAGAAGCATAATCATAATAACAGAAACAAAAGGGTGTCAGTCCTTCATAACCATCGCAATTCAGTTACATTAAAATTAATTTTGCATGCTGAGAGATGAAGCAGCAGTAAGTTTAGTTTTGAATTGATGACATCTATATTGGTTCTCAATCTGTGACTCTTAATCACCAATTCATCAATCAGCCGCCACACCTTGCACTGGCCACGAAACTGCACACTGTGCTAGCTGTCAAATAAAGTGCCAGATTTACCTCTCGGTATTGATCCGCCCAGGTTTATTGGCTATAACCGTTCCTGGACGGTGGGTTCACAGAGATAACAAACATCACTGCAACTGTGAAGGCAGCAGCACAGTATTTCACCAACCAAGGCCTGTACATTTTAATATGGTGTTGCACTCATCACTCACTAACACTGGTATAAACATAAATAAAAAGACAAAGGACATTAGTTTGTGCTGTCTGTTGTTTTCAAGAGAGATGCTTTTAGATAATTTGGGAAATCAGGAGAAAGCATTTTGTTGGCATGTTAGTATCTTAGGAAGCTGTCACAGTGAAAAATGACTACTGATAAACCACAAAAGTTTGTCACAGTGGTTTGGTGAACAGAAATCCTAATATGCTACTTAATGCTGCGATCTTGAGAAGTGAGAACTGGGAGGTTTCCGACTTGGAGCTTTCTTCTTCCCAGCTCAGTTCAAGTTCAAGATCAAGTGCTTGAGGTCAAAACAAAGTGGATGGCATCGCTTTGGCATACAGGCTACACCTCTCCTCCCAAAGCTCAAGAAGGGAAAAGGTGTAGGATTGCTTATTTTTCTCAGGTAAACTGCAGCTCTGAGAAATCCTCAAGTTTCTGACTGTAGGAGTTATGAATTTGAGAATCTGTATGGAAGCCTTATTAAAACAAAACAAAAAAGACTAACTTACTAACTTCACCATGGCTTCATGACCCACATACATGAAGGTACATGATTTATCACATTGACCAAATAATATCTTGTCACTCATCACTCACAGCTCCACTTTGCCCCCTAAAATTTACTTGATATAAGATGATTTGAAAGTTGATTTGGGGAATGAGATAGTTGTTGCAAAAATTAGTGAACTGATGAAAGGCTGTTTCAACACCATGAGTACATCTCCACCTCCATCTCCATCTCAATTGTACAAATACAGTCTTATGACACAGCTTCAGATATAATTCCCACAGATAATGTCATCTTTCCCCCCTGCTGCTTCCAAACGTGTGATTTTGGGATTAGGCAACAAAAGGCAGTCAGCATGACAGCAAAGAGTGAAAAAGCAGGGACAGGCTGTCCTGTATCTGTCGTTCTCTCTCCTCCTCCTCCCTTTCTCTCCTGTGAGGAACATCCCTGGTTTGTTCCTGTAATCCTGCAGGGTGGTATTGTCTGCCTCGCACGGTGTGAAACAGGATAAGGCTGACGGACAGCGTCAGACTCAGCGAGCAGCAGGGGAGAAAGCTCTGAGTCAGGTCTGCACTCAACACATGCAGCTCCTGTGCAGAGGGTTTCAGGTGAGGGAAGGCCACTCTGTGAAATCTAGGAACGGCTGTCTGTGTTTCCATGCATGGAGGACTTGGCCACTTCAGCTCTTGCATGTATTAACATTTTCCGTTTTAGACATTTTTCATGTCTGTTCTGTTGAGTTTTTGACATTCATATATTTAATTAATTTGGAGATTAGCTAGCAAATAGCTTACTGTCAATGGCTGTGTTTACAAAACGGGATTAACTAATGAGTAATTAATAACTATTAATATATGAAAGTAGTGGAAGAATAGGGCCTGTACATTTTGGCCTGAGAGTGGTTCTAAAGGCAAAGTCATGAGGTCATCAAAGTTGACGGGGTTAATCCGCTGGGTAGCAAGGATGTACTTTGCAAATTTCATGGCAGTCCGCCCAAAAGATTTTGTAACATTTTAGCTTGACGGGGGGAACTACAGGAAAGGTTCTGGGTGGTCAAAATCAAGAAGAGTCTTCCATCAGGGATCATGAAGGCACTCTCCAAATACTGCTGCAGTTCACTGATTAGATTTAATGCGACCTTGTGTGCAAACCTGACTGCAGATTTTGGCCTGAGGGTTTTGCTACAGGAAGGACCAGGTCACCAAAACTGACAAGGTTCATGAGGAGCATCAGCGTGCTCACCACGTTTCATGGCAATCTGACCAGTAGATTTCAAGATATGTTGCCTTGGAGTTAAGTGTCGAACAGATGGACATACATATGGACAGAAGACCGACAGCCATGCTTAGGCTCCGCCTACCAGCGGGGCAAAAACAGAGTAAAATTCAAAACCAAAAAAATTATGTCTTTTTTTCTTTACTCTGAAAAATGAGCTTCACCATAGCCAGAATTAAATTGTAATGTGATGAACTGGCTGTAGTTTTGAATAATTTATAATAATATAATATTTAAAGGACGATACAATGAAAGTAACAACTTATTTTTCCTGTATAAAGTGCACTAGGTTTTGGATTGTGTCAGCTACTATTGACAGTCATTATATCTGGACAGGCTGATGCTATCTGTATCCATTAACGGTGATCCCAAATTTATCAGTTCATGAAAATTTCTGATTTTATCATTATTGTTTATGCCAACCAATTTTGTCCTTGTGTTGACATTGATATAAAAACAATTTTTCATTCTAAAATGAGATATGCACTATTTGGAAATACTGAGAAAATGATTACTGGTATAAATGTCAAGCGCAGCATGGGTGACTGGTAGAGTCAACAGTCATTTTAAAAACTATTTTTTGAATAAAAAATCATTTGTGCTCACTGATGAATTTTATGTAGCAATTTTTTCCCAAATAGACATAAATACATGTCAGTATAGAACATTTTAGATTGAAACTTGTCAAGAGTTTCAAGTGTGTGTGTGTGTGTGTGTGTGCGCGCGCACTGGAAAAAAACGAAAAAAGATCTTCCTGTTACCATTTGCACCCAGAGGAGAGAGCAGTGACAAGGATTTACCCAGCTGGCCTTGCTGCATATAGCCTTGAAAATATAAATCACTCCATCCTTATAACCTTATAATGTCTCTCTCTCTCTCTCACACACACACACACACACACACACACACACACACACACACACCCTTTGTGGTCATTCAGTAGAGATAGTAACAGCCAGATGTTTATTGATATGAATCGCTGCATGATCCCTCAGTGATAATATTCAGTTCTATGGTGCTGTTTGGTTGAGGTCAGAGCAGCAGTTTATTTTCACTGAACCTCATTGAGTTGTTAGAGAAAGTAAACATGCATACATACACACACGTGGTCAAACTAGTAGAAAATGTAAGAAACACGTACAGAATAGCCACACAAGGTCTGTTGCCATTGATATTCCTTAACAGACCTCTTCACATCAGCGGTGTCATTTTCTTTCCCAAGACCTTATTTAGCAGTCCAGTGAAGGCAAACATGGAGCTTATCGCCGCCAAGCCCATTTTCACTGGATGCAGAATGTATGCAAAAGCCACCGCCACATTTTACCATCTGAATCAGGACCAATATAACCTTGTCAGCCCTGGTTTGTGTCAAATCCTCTGCTATGAAACAGGCTGTTCCCCGTCCCCTTGTGCCTTGACTCATCATGACAAGGGGGATTTATTTGTCGTAGACGAGCAGTAAAAATCTTTGGTTTTATCATTTCTGGTTATCGTCATCCACGATCAGGTAATATGTACCTTAACACTAATTTGATTTGTTTGATTTGATTTGGTAAGCTTTGAGCTGGCAAGCTCCTACTCTGAGGAAAGCTGGCTTAGAGGTCTGGCATGTGCTCCCTTTTTAAACAGTTCAATGTGGACTGGAAACATCTTACTGCTTTCACTTCTGGTTTTCACCATCTGCACAGTCTCACACAGTATTAGGTATAAATTTTGTGGGAAAAAAATGGCTGCAAACAGAAATATTAGATTTAATATACTACTATTAACCCTATTGTCCTTTTTTTAATTATATAAAAATTTCTCTCACCTGTTGAAGGTAAACAGCTGCTCTGACAAAGAGAACTGGTAGTTTTTCATACGTTTTGTTGGACTGTTCTACCACTTCTACAAGAACATCAGCACCGTGCACTGTCAGTCACAGGGTGTCAGAGGTAAACAAACTCGACCTGAACAGGATTCTTAACCAGAACTACAGCCAACATTTATTGAATCCCATGTTTCGGCTTTTTTCTGAGGCAGGTATGTGTTGTTATGGTTATATGTGGATGCCAAATTGGGTTTTTACATCCCTGACCTTGGCTTTATCACAGTAAACAACCAGCAGTGGATACAGTGAAGAGACAACATCCAACTGTGACCTTGATCCAGACTCAGCAGCGGGGCATACTGACACCATGCTCAACTGATAAATCAGGACTGCCTCTTCTGAACCAAACCTTATGAATCACTTTATGGACCATGTCTGTGCACAAATGCTCGATAAGTGTAATGTTGTGTGAAGCCTCTTCAAGTGCCTGATGGATTTGCAGGGCAGAGTGAGGCAGAGGTGGAGGCTGACCACTGAACTGTTTAGGCGACAGCAACAGCTACAGTTTTGTTCAAGCTTGAATGTCATTTATCAAGTCACTGCTTCGCCCTTCTCCACCGCCCGTCATGCACGGGCCACGTGTGTTTGTGTTTGGCTGGGTGGTATTTGTCCTCGCCTTTCTCTTTGAACCTTGAGAAAGACGCAGAAAGACGAACAACTTGTTCTTCCTGAACAAATCATTTGATTAAACATCCTGAATCTCCCTCCTCATAACGATTTGTTCCTTCGGTTCAGCTCGCAGTCACTTGAAATCAAATATGACTCTCAATGGTGTCAATAGATGTCAGTGGGAAGGGAAAACTTTTGTCATATATGGGTAAATATTTGATTGCATATTATTATACAAGAAAATTGTAAGAACTTATTATTGGGAGACACTAATTGAGACAGTTAACATAAGTGCAATGCAAAGAGTCACATATTTCCCCTACGCAGCACTGGATTTCAGTGATCACACTGCTGTTACTGTAGGATGAGTAACTAATCCAAAATTCATGACAAGCAGTGTTATAATTAAATTAAATCAAATTACAGTTAAGATGCTTTGCCTGCAGCTTTTTGTTTTGTCACTAGCTTTAGAGAAAGTTCATCTTTTGCTTGTCTTATATAATTATATTTCTCATTTTCATATCCTGCTATTCACTTCTCTCACACAAGCTCATTCATAATTTTCCCTTGCTGTTGCTGTCTGGGGCTGTCACCTGAGTCACATCAGCTGTTCACATCAGCTGTTCACATCAGCTGTTCACATCTCTCCAATAGCAGAGCGACACACCTCCATTTTTAGCCCGTCATCTTGCTGCTGTCTTTTTAAATGTTTCTCTCTGTGGCTTTAGCTGCGTTCAGGCGGCTGTTATACACGCCCCCCCACCTCCCCCACACCGCCTCGTCTTCACAGCTTCATCAGTTTCATCAGCCGCCATCACCACCAGTGTCTGGACTCCATGGGGGAATTTTATCATGCTGCTGCTCCGGGTTGAAGCCCCTCCATCAAAAATCTCCCTGTAGAGTCTCAGGCTGCATTAACACCGGAGGCAGCGGCAGAGGCTTGATTCCCAGTGATTTCTAAGGCTTCAGAGCGGTGTGGTTTCAACAGTCTGCACCTGCTGAAACTGTCTGTCCAAGTGCAGCGTTGCTGCCGATGCTTTCATAGTTGCAGTGTGGTCACCGCCTCTCTAGATCAAGATTCTATACTTCTACTTATTGTTTCTCACAACCTGTGCTCCAGTTTAGTGGAAAATCAGTATTTGTACCCATCTGCCTAATCTGTGTTCATCTGCTTAATAGTTATATAGGCCTACCAATGCTTCACCCAACAACTGTTTATACCCCTGAGACAGGAATATTATGGATTCACTGCCTGCTGCAGAAGAACAACCTCATTGACTTTGGCGACCCCATGAGCTTTCCCCTAGCGCCACCACCAGGCCAAGCTTTCAATCAGTGAACACAATAACGTTAGCACTAATGTTAACAAACAGCAAAATAGGATGTGCTAAACGCTTTGCATTGTGGGGTACATCAGGAGGACTAAATGATCTCACTACTGGTGGCAGCTATACTCAGACTATTGAAAAAACTACTGAACCAGATTTGAGACAAAGTCACATGGTGTCACCGAGGATTCAGATTGTTCTGGGGATTTACCCTGCTATACCAACAGTACATCTATTGCACTGGACAGTCAACTCCAATACACACCTTCTCTGAAATTAAATAAAATAAAATTAATCCACATTAAAAGTTAATTACACTTTTAGGCCCAAGACTTGGGTTTACTGATTTTTGTTGTTTGTGAGATGCTGTGATTGGGAATTATTGGAAATTTTCAATGTTACTTTAAGCTGTTAGACTGGTCAGCTTTGCAGACAAAGCAGGTGGTGAGCCTGAAAATAAAACGAAACAAGTTTTGGCTTGTCATAAAAACAGCAAGAACATAAGCAAAGCTACAAAGAGCCTGAATTGAAAACTAAATTGTCTCGTCCCAAGAGATAAATGGTGACGACAGATCTGTGTTTGTGTGTTTGTGTGCGCTGCCTGCCGTGCTGTCAGCAGCAGTAAGCTCGCAGAGTCCCAGGGGTCTGCAGCAGCAGCCATGTGGCAGCCTGGTGGAGCCCAGGGGAAAACGTCTGTACATGGGAATCAAGGCTGGATGAGGAAGCAGCTTTGTGTCAATTATGAAAGGTGGCTGTAGAGACTTGGCAGTGGTGTCACAAATCTCCCAGCAACCACAGCTGGTGCCATCATGGCGGTTCATTAGAGAAGTACCTGAGTGAAAATAATGTATGAATACATCCAGGCTAGAGCAACAGAGATAGTTATGGGATGTGTGTAGGTTAAATCAATAATACTATAATTAAAAGAGAATATTTTGATAAGGTAGACTTGTTCCACATTTAGTGTACAAGTAAACTGTATTCTTCAGCCCACCTACAAAACAGAAATGTAGCTGGAGAGGAGTTAGCTAAGGCTAATTTTAGCAAAGCTACTAATGTTAATGTCAGCATGCAACTACTAGCCATGTAATGTTGGCTATTGTGCAAATACAGTGTGTTCATTACAAGAGAGTGAAGGTTGACTACCTAGCTAACATGCAGCTGATAAATGTATTATCAGTTCCCAACATAAAAGCAACACAGAAATGATTCATGTTTTTTGGCACTGACTTAAAAAACACACTCACCTGCTCTCAGACAGCCTTTACACATCCTTCACATGTTTGTGTATCGTTTGATTTTCCAACCAAATGCATGCCTCCCACCGGCATGTGAACACACATAAAGATATACACTTTTCAACTGAATGTGGGTATTAAACTAAATTATTGCATACTAAATTATTTTTGTGGAAACTTATCTCCAACAGAAGGTTCTTGAGATGGATTACCTCTCCCAAACGAGTTTCAAATCTCTTGATTTTTGTACTGTGCTGAAAGGAATGACTGCCTGGAAGGTATTGCAAAAAAGTCTTGTATGCTTTGGAAAATAGTCTTTTAGTGGTAATGTAAAAGTATGTGGGAATAGTTCAGGTCAAAACATGCAAAAACATGGGCATGATCCCTTAAACTTTCATTTCTAACAAACAGCTGTAGCATATTAGATAGTGGACCCAGGTGAAAGCTGTGATCCCTAATTGATTTCACCTTTTAATTCCACTTCAGTCAGTGTAGATAAAGGGGAAAAGACAAATTAATGAAGGATTTGCATGCTTGAAACAAGTGAGAAATTAACTGTGCAGGCTGTGTGAGGGAGAAAAAAAGATTTAAGTGCTTTTGAACAGGGTGTGACCTGAGTTGTGTAGACCTGCAATGCTGCTATTTTTTAAAGCTCCACACTGTCCAGTGTCTCTCTGGAATGGTTCACTACCCAAAAGACATCAGTCCACTGCAGGCCAATTGTTGAAAATGGCTCATTGGTGAAAGAGGTCAAAAGAGGCTGACATAAATTGTGCAGAGGGTAGGACATGGGTATATGGGTAGTCAACTGTCAGTCCAGTCCAACATTCAAAAACACACTGCAGTGAGCTAATTACAAAAAAAAAGAAACGTTGGATACTGGAGGATTGGAAAATACATCGCCTCATCTAATGAATCTCAGTTCCTGCTGTTTCCCGCCGCAAAACGAAGAAAACCATGTGAGTTTGTGCATCACGCTGCATGTCACCATGGGAGTGATGGTCTGTGGTGTGTGTTCATGGCACATGTTGATAAAACTGGAACACTGTTTGAACTCCACAGGATGCTTGAACATCAGTGCCTTCCATATGATGTTTTTTTTTTTTTCAGCAGGGTAAAAACATCTTGTGCCACATGGCTACGATTGTGCAGGAACGATCCCACCAAACACGACAATGAATTCAGCTCAATGAAGTGGTCTGCTCAGTCACCGGATCTCAGTCCAAATGAACATCTGTGTGATGAGATGGACTGAGCTACTGGGAGTAGACCACCAGCCACCACCGGCCAACTGGACACAACTGTGGGAAGCACTGGAGTCGGCGTGGGCCAGCATTCCTGCAGAGAGCTTTTAAAACCTCGATGAGTCAATATGCTTATAAAAGTACCAAACAACCCAGGCTGCTCTGAGGACAGAGGGGCTGCAAAATTAGGAAGGTGTTCCTTTATGTTTTGTACTCTACATGCATACAAAGATACAAGCTTTGATTAAATATGACTCATTAGTATTTCAATGGGGTTTAATCAATTTTTCATAGAAAAGAGGCCAAATAGAAGTAACAAATGCACACTGTACATAATAAAATAGTCTTAGTTTTATATTTTCACTGGTGAAATGTTTCTCATGATTTGAATGGTAGAGCAGCCTGAAGGTGTGATTAGAATAGTCATTCAAATAAATTCTCCAAGTGTGATCATCCCAAGTGTATTTTACTGAAAAACTAATCCTCATTTTGTCAGAAATGTGTTGGAACCACTTCAGGCATAGTTGGTTTCTGGAGGAATGTTAAGGATAACAAACGTGATAATGAATAAATAGATTTATAGTATATATGTGTACAGAATGTATATAGAAAAGTTCCTGGCTTTATGCCTACCCGACTTGTCATGAACACCTACGTGTGCACACTTATCAGATGTTATAAATACATGTTAAATAGTTGGTCATTTTTATTCACCATAAAATCAGTACAAAAGTTTCTGTATTTGTCCTGCAAACAAACACCAACATGGATGGTGCATGGTACACAGTTAACTAACAACTAAATGTCATTTGATCCCTTTAAATTAAAAAAAAAATACTGCTTCCATACAAATGAGGATAAAGATAAAATCTGACAACAACTGAGACATTTGAGATATGTTCTGGTTTATCGCACATAGAGATAAGGTTGACAGGGGTAGTGCCCATAAGTGCAAAACTTTCTAAAACTAATTATTAAGAACTCCTCTGCACTTAAACAATTAATTGAAAGAAACAGACAATCCATTTCCTCTTAATGAGGCTGGAAGAATTAGATTCTTCCTGCTGAGAGGAGAGTAATGATTTGAGATCAAAATGAGAATTAGCCTGCTGAGAGTCTAAGAAACAGCCTGACCATGTTCACTATTCATCTTTTTGGTGACGATAAATAAAAGACGTGATTTTTTAA